>CM046450.1:22317077-22525791 GCA_025506515.1 Flaveria trinervia | reverse complement strand
TCTTCGTGTTTTGCTCAGATCTGGTTACGTGTGTAGTTTCTATGTTAAAATCAAACACGAAACCACATTCCAATCACCCCTGAGAATCTTATGATGTCAATGTTGGTTCGTTTCATGTAAAATTCGTAAGATTAGGGTTTTGGGCAGCCCTGGCAGCTGCAGATCTGAAAAACTGTGTGCAGACCCATTCATGCGACTGGGCCATGCGAATGGACCTCGTATGAATGAGGCATGAGAATGGACCATTCGTGTGATGGACCATTCGTGTGACTGGACTAGTCGTATGTTCAGTCGTGCGACTGACCAGTCGTATGTTCAATCGCACGAATGTGACATCCGCATTGACTCATCCGCATTTGTTCCAGACCAAAAAAAAGTCTGGAACAGCTTCTTGCACAGATTTGAGGATGAGCAAAGCATATTCATCCTGAGGTTCTTTTGTCAAATAAGTTCAATGTATACCCCATTATTCGTCGGACTTCCAGAATAGGTGAATGTAATTGGAACACGAAAGAGAGAAGATAAGATGTCAGCAGTCAGTGCTGATTTTGTGGGGTAGTCAGGAGCATCTGACTACTTATGGGCCAATCAAGTTATATTTATCCGCACAGAGAGGATTCTCATTCTTAGGGAAATTGAAGATGAAATCAGAAAGTGATGATGCGAGTAGGTTTCTGATGATGAATCTATATGCATGCTGATTTGTTTGATATTGTCAGCTGTGGATTGGAACCTTCAACCTTTTGCCCAATACACATTGCGAAGACGCCAGGAGAGCACAATGTCTATATATTGGGATATGCTGGATATGCTCAATGTGTGGGGGAATTTCTGCAGGTGGTGATGTTAATCAGGTTAGACTGTGTGAAGATTGAAGCAATGGAAAACTGTTCATGTCATTATCTGGAAAAATCAGTCATATGGGGAATCTTGCTGTGATGATGGTGTTCTACAAAGTAAACAAAAGCTATTGTGCCTAAATTCATTTTCGGGGATGTGTGTAACCTGACGGATCGGCAATGTTGCCTAATATGGTTTTCGTTTGATTCCATTGGCAACCAGAGCAAAGATTGACTGAAGATTGTAAGAGGTGTTATCTACTCTTCGCAAGAAACGTCCAACGGGAAATTTGTTGGAGCATATATAGTCATATATAGTGTGTTTGTCGCTTGTCGAATAGTCTAGGCTTAATGTTATACACTGATATGTTGTAAACACATGAAACTGGGTCATTCGTAGGAGCATATGCGAATGAGACTCAGTTGTATGACTGAGGCATGCTAATGGACCAGTCGTGCGACTGAGAGATGAGATTGGGTATTCGTAAGATTGAACCATAAGAATGGTCCAGTCGTACGATTGAACCATACACATTGTCCAGTCGTACGATTGAACCATACGCATGGTCCAATCGCACGAATAGATCCAGTCGCATCTAATATGGGCCGAGGCCTATATATAACAGTTTCAATGTGTAGAGAGATTAAGGATTTTGAGAGGAAGTCTTCTGGGAGCCTAGGGCTGCCGGATGAGAGGGGAGATCATGCTTGATCTTCTCCTTGCCAAGAGTCTAGATTCTTATGTTGTAACGAGCTTGTAATCGTTAGGTTTTATCGATGAAACCATTCAATTATAGTTCATATTATTGTTTGACTTGTGGTTTGTGCTGTTATTTATCCTTCCGTCAAGAACATGCTCGGACGTTTATCGATCCAGCCAACTTCACAAAAGTGGGCATGGCTACCCACTCTCTTCTTACAACCCCAAATCATCAGATTTTTAGAAAGAGAAAGCGCAGATTCAGATTTTGAAGAACAAGAGCTAAAAAGTAGAATTCAAGGTAAGAAATTCATGGTTTTTAAGTGTTCTTAACTGGCCTTGCCTAGGTTGTATGCTTATGTGTGTTGTGTGTGTGTTCGGGTGTGTGTTTTTTATGGGTTTGTAAGAGGTTGAACTCAATCGCAAATGTGTTTGGTAGAAGCCATACTAAAGAGCTGCAAAGGTGAGTTCTAGAACCCCTCTTTTACATATTTTTAACTGTTTTTGGGGCTGGAGATGCATGATTGAACTTTTTATAAAACTTGGGTTTCATACCCATATGTTGAATGTGTGTATGTTGCGAGTATGGTGTGATTTTGATCTATGTTCATGCTTGATGATGTTATGGTTGTGTTTCTAAGGCTTAGAATATATGATTTAAGCATAGAGCATGATAGATTGTGTTTGGGGACCGAATTATGATGATAAGTGTGCCCTAGACTGCTCATGCGCCCAAACAGTAGTTCATACGCCTGAATTTAGAAAACTGCATAAGTGTAAAAAGAAATGCGGAAGAACAAAAAGAAATGCGGAAGAACAAAAAGAAATGCGGAAGAACAAAAAGAAATGCGGAAGAACAAAAAGAAATGCGGAAGAACAAAAAGAAATGCGGAAGAACAAAAAGAAATGCGGAAGAACAAAAAGAAATGCGGATGAAAAAAAGAGAAATGTGGATAAACAAAAAGAAATGTGGATGAACAAAAAGGGAAATGCGGATGAACACTTAGAATATTTTTTGACTTTTGGGGAAAAGTGGAAATGAAGTCTTGACTTGGGAGGTTCCTAGGGGGCTATGTAAGTTGACTTTTTGAAGTCATAGATGGTATGATGGGCATGTTATGATGTATGATTGATGCTTATGTATGATGGTATGTATGATGTATGTTATTATGTATAATGCCTCGTATGATAATGTTGTATGTTTATTATGTTCCTTGCTTTACTTGATTGTCTTCCTGTGGATTTCCTTGCATATTAATGAATGAACGAAAAGTATTATGTAATGTAAAGTGGAAGATAATGAAAGAGGAACGTAACAAATGAATGCATGCAGTAATAAATGAATGAATGTAAGAAAGGCTTGCAAGCAAATGTATTGAGGTTCACACCCAATGAAGGGTGTTAGCTCAACGGTGTGCGGGTTAGCTACACCAAAAGGATGCACAGTAGGGTCCAATCTTTGTAATTGACCATATGTATGGGATCCTTGCCCCTTGCCCTAGGTGCTGGAGTCAGTTTTGTGCATAATGTTCGAGGTCTATGAAAGACCTCAGGCCTAGTAACCAACTTCATGCACAATGTTCGGGGTATAGCATATGGCATTGATCCGGAATGAAAGAGAAAAGATGAGTGGTGAATGTACTTGCCCTAGGTGCTGGAGTCAGCTTCGTGCATAATGTTCGAGGTCTATGAAAGACCTCATGCCTAGTTACCCGCTTCGTGCACAATGTTCGGGGTAATGTACATGTCATCGAAAGAAATGAACGTACGAATGAAAGTAAGAAAGTATGAATGAATGTGAATGAAAGTTAATGAATGAATGGCGAAGATAATAATGATATTATCTGTGCGTAGGTATGATGTATGATCACATGCAAAAGTAAAGAACAGTTTTAATGAAAGAAAAGTATGTTTTATTATAAAACTAGAACTCACTCAGCAACGCTGACTTTTATGTGTTTCTAGTTGGCAGGTAACGTTGTTGAGGATGGCACGGGCGGCTACTCAGCTCTTTTTTGGATGGCATTCTTTTGTTTAATGTTTTTGCATTGTAATGCGAACAAACTATGTTTGAAATGAATGTTGTATTAACTTGAAAAGTTATTGTTATGTTTCCACTGCAAAGTTATAAATGTTAAATGTAAAGCTATATGTTTTATGTGCAATGATTTACCAGCTGTAAGCGTCCTGGGAGCGGGGCCTTACAAGTGGGTATCAGAGCCAAAGTTTAAGTGAAACGGGTAAAATTTTCAAAATAAACCTAAACTTAAACTGAGAGTAGGACGGAAAGGGAAGGGATGCCAGTCTGAGTAGCTGCGTGCCATCAGGTATTTTCGTAATGTAACCAATAGTATGTGCACATGTTATGTGGTTATGTGTTGTTTGTAGATTTAAATACTGATGTAGTCGGGATAGGTAATTCTTGGGTCACGTTGTCCAAGTGCGCGTTTTGGTTGCGCGAGGTTCAATTCTTGGGTCACGTGGTGAATCAAGAGGGGATTATGGTGGACCCGGCAAAGGTGGAGTCATTGATGCAATGGAAGTCTCCATAGACGCCATCTGAGATTCGTACATTCTTGGGTTTTGCGGGTTACTACAGAAGATTTATTCAAGACTTCTCTAAGATCGCTTCTCCCCTAACTAAGTTAACCCGGAAAGATATGAAGTTTGTATGGGGTCAAGCTCAAGAGAAGGCGTTTGAAGACTTGAAGGCGAGATTGACTCAAGCTCTTGTTCTGTCGTTACCCAATGGAAGTGAGGATGGTGGTTTATTCTGATGCTTCCTACTCGAGGTTGGGATTTGTGTTAATGTAGAGAGGGAAGGTTATAGCCTATGCATCCTGACAGATGAATGTTCATGAGGTCAACTATCCTACTCATGATTTGGAGCTAGCAGCCGTGGTCTTTGCGTCAAAAATTTGGAGGCACTATCTTTATGGGACGAAGTGCACCATATTCACTGACCACAGGAGCTTGAAGTACTCCTTTGAGCAGTTTGACCTAAACATGAAGCAGAGACGATAGTTGGAGCTCATAAAAGATTATGACTACGAGATCCATTACCATCTGGGCAAAGCCAATGTGGCGGCGGATGCCCTTAGTCGAAAAGAAAGGCCAGAGCCGATTCGGGTAAAAGCTTACCAGATGATCATGACCTTCGATGTGATGAAGCAAGTTAAAGAGTTTCAAGACGAGGCATTGAAAGAAGATCACCTTAACTCTGAAAGAATGAGAGGTCTGGTCACAGAATTGGGTGAGAACACGCTTGGTGTTAGAACTCGATTCGGTAGGATGTGGATTCCTCGTTTTGGGACCTATGAGTGAAGATCTTGGATGAAGCTCATAAGTCTCGATACTCCATTCATCCAGGTATGAAGCACGATGTGGTGGAGTATGTCAGTAAGTGGCTTACTTGCCTACAAGTGAAGGCCGAGCATCAGAAGCCGTATGGGAAAATCCAACCTTTAGATATACCGGAATGGAAGTGGGAGCACATCACCATGGATTTCATTACGAATCTTCCGCGTACCCCGAAGGGTATGATGCTATATGGGTGACTGTTGACCGCTTGACGAAGAGTGCTCACTTCCTACCGATCCACGAGACATATTCATCAGAGAGGTTGGTTGATCTAGTCATCAAGGAAATTGTAACTCGTCATGGTGTACCAGTGTCTATTGTGTCGGATCGTGACACCAGTTACATTCAAATTTTGTAGAAATTCCACGATGCTATGGGGATGAGGTTACACATTAGCACGCCTTATCATCCCTAGACTGATGGTCAGTCAGAGAGGACCATTCAGAGATTGGAGGACATGCTTCGGGCATGTGTTATTGATTTTGTGGGAAGTTGGGATGACCACTTATCGTTAGTTTAATTCTCATACAACAACAGTTATCATGCCAGCATTGGTATGCCACCTTATGAGATGCTATACGGTTAGAGATGTAGAACACCCATCTGTTGGGGTGATATTGGTCAAAAAGAACTAGGCAGCGTCGAGTTAATCGAGGCTACAACTGAGAAGGTTGAAAAGATCAAGGCCTTCATGAAGGTAGCTAAAGATAGAAAGAAGTCGTATGCTGATAAACGACGCAGACCAATTGAGTTTAAGGTGGGTGACGGGTTATGTTGAAGGTATCACCTTGGAAGGGTATCATCCGATTCAGGAAGCGGGGCAAGTTGAGCCCAAGGTATATAGGGCCTTTCCAAATTGTTGCTCGAGTAGGAGAGGTGGCCTATAGACTGGAACTACCAGATGAGTTAAGTGGAATTCACCCGACATTCCATGTATCTCATCTAAGAAAGTGTTTAGCAGATGAAGATATGATTGTTCCACTGGAGGATATCAAAGTAGATGAACGGCTCAATTATGTGGACCAACCAGTGGCAATCATCGATCGAAACGAGAAGAGGCTGAGGAATAAAGTGGTTCCTCTTGTGCATGTACAGTGGAAGCACTGGAAAGGATCCGAGTCTACATGGGAGACTGAAGAAAAAATGAGACAGCACTACCCACATTTGTTCGAGGAATAACAGGTTTCGGGGACGAAACCTATATAAGGGGGGTGGACTTGTAACACTGGTTATTTTTAAACTTAAAGAAAGAAAGAAAGAATAAAATAAAGAAAAAGAAAGAACATATATTTTATCCAAGTTGAGAGGTAAAAGTGTCAAAAAAGACAAAAGGTTGGACAATTGGTGTTAAAGTGGGCATGGCTGCCCACTCTCTTCTTACAACCCCAAATCATCATATTTTTAGAAAGGGAAAGTGCAGATTCGGATTTTGAAGAACAAGAGCTGAAAAGTTGAATTCAAGGTAAGAAATTCATGGTTTTTAAGTGTTCTTAACTGGCCTTGCCTCGATGTGCTTATGTGTTGTGTGTGTGTTCGGGTGTGTGTTTTTGTGGGTTTCTAGGCGGTTGAACTCAATTGCAAACGACTTTGGGAGAAGCCATACTAAGGAGCTGCAAAGGTGAGTTCTAGAACCCCTCTTTTACATGTTTTACTGATTTTGGGGCTGGAGATGCATGATTGAACTTTTTATAAAACTTGGGTTTCATACCCATATTTTGAATGTATGTATGTTGCGAGTATGGTGAGATTTTGATCTATGATCATGCTTGATGATGTTATGGTTGTGTTTCTAAGGCTTAAAATGTATGATTTAGGCTTAGAGCATGATAGATGGTATTTGGGGACCAAATTATGATGATAAGTGTGCCCTAGACTGCTCATGCGCCCAAATAGTAATTCATACGCCTAAATTTAGAAAACTGCCTAAGTGTAAAAAGAAATGCGAAAGAACAAAAAGAAATGCGGAAGAACAAAATGAAATGCAGAAGAACAAAAAGAATGCGGAAAAACAAAAAGAAATGCGGAAGAAGAACAAAAAGAAATGCGGAAGAACAAAAAGAAATGCTGTAGAACAAAAAGAAGTGCGGAAGAACAAAAAGAAATGCGGAAAAACAAAAAGAAACGCGGAAGAACAAAAAGGGAAATGCAGATGAATAAAAAAGAAATGTGGATGAACAAAAAGAAATGTGGATGAACAAAAAGGGAAATGCGGATGAACACTTAGAATATTTTCTGACTTTTTGGGGAAAAGTGGAAATGAAGGCTTTGACTTGGGAGGTCCCCGGGGGGCTATGTAAGTTGACTTTTTGAGGCCATAAATGGTATGATGGGAATGTTATGATGTATGATTGATGCTTATGTATGATGGGCATGTTATGATGTATGATTGATGCTTATGTATGATGGTATGTATGATGTATGTTATGTATATGTGATGCCTCGTATGATGATGTTGTATGTTTATTATGTTCTTTGCTTTACTTGATTGTCTTCCTGTGGCTTTCCTTGTATATTAATGAATGAACGAAAAGTATTATGTAATGTAAAGTGGAAGATAATGAAAGAGGAACGTAATGAATGAATGCATGCAGTAATAAATGAATGAATGTAGGAAAGGCTTGCAAGCAAATGTATGGAGGTTCACACCCAATGAAGGGTGTTAGCTCAACGGTGTGCGGGTTGGCTACCCTAGAAGGATGCATAATGGGGTCCAATCTTTGTGATTGACCATATGTATGGGATCCTTGTCGCTTGCCCTAGGTGCTGGAGTCAGCTTTGTGCACAATGTTCGAGGTCTATGAAAGACCTCAGGCCCAGTAACCAGCTTCGTGCATAATGTTCGGGGTATAGCATATGGCATTGATCCGGAATGAAAGAGAAAAGATGAGTGGTGAATGTACTTGCCCTAGGTACTAGAGTCAGCTTTGTGCATAATGTTCGAGGTCTATGAAAGACCTCAGGCCCAGTTACCGCTTCGTGCACAATGTTCGGGGTAATGTATATGTCATCGAAAGAAATGAATGTACGAATGAAAGTTAGAAAGTATGAATGAATGTGAACGAAAGTTAATGAACAAATGACGAAGATAATAATGATATTATCTGTGCATACGTATGATGTATGATCACATGCAAAAGTAAAAAATGGTTTAATGAAAGAAAAGTATGTTTTATTATAAAACTAGAACTCACTCGACAACACTAACTTTTATGTGTTTCCAGTTGGCAGGTAACGTTTCTAAGGATGGCACGGGCGGCTACTCAACTCTTTTTTGGATGGCATTCTTTTGTTTAATGTTTTTGCATTGTAATGCGAACAAACTATGTTTGAAATGAATATTGTATTAACTTGCAAAATTATTTATATAGAAATGAAAAGTTATTGTTATGTTTCCGCTGCAAGGTTATAAATGTTAAATGTAAAGCTATATGCTTTATGTGCAATGATTTACCAGCTGTAAGCATCCCGGGAGCGGGGCCTTACATCTGGACACAATATTTGGTACGTGTTTGAATAGATTTAAAAATAGAAAAGGTTTTATAAAATTATAAAAATTATAGTTGACTAGTTCTTAGTCTTCCGGAAAATCTTGTTTAGAAACATTTTTATGAATAGACTCGTAATTAAGTCAAAACAGCAGCACAAGACAAAAGGTGTTGAAATGCCCACTTATCTTGTGAAAGCTATTCTTTAGTCATCCGATTGAGTTTGAAGACGTACAAACTGTTGTTGAAAAGGTTATTCGATGAACTTAATATTGGAGTTTGAGTTTACTCAAATCTAGTTTGTTATGATTAGTTGAAATCAGACTATATTCTGTCAAAATTATAGTAAGGCACTTATATGCACTTTTAAAATTGTTAAAGCATGAAATAGGTTAGAACAAATTTATTTTGTAGATATGGTATATTAGCTCATTTGATTTATACAAAAAAATATTCCAAGACTTCAGGATAGCCTTCAATTAGAGAAATAATCTTGTGAATAACCGAATGCGGCGGCATAGCTGTCCATAGGCAAACGTGATTCTTTGTTTATTAGTGTGTTGTTAGCTTGATTTAATAATGTTAGTGATTGTTATAGGTTAGTGAAGGTTAGAAGGCTAATGATCAAGTGATAATGTAAAATAGAAGAAAGAATAAAAGTAAGACCATAAAGTCACGAGAACAACTAGATGTTAGAATGATTAAACAATACAAAAATGCATAATATAAAAGTAATATAAGGTTACCTTAGTATTAGAAACTTCTTGAAATTACTTGTAAAAGAAAATTCTTGAAATTGATAAAAAACAGTTGATGAAAGACGATATGTGAGTGAGATTTTTGAAGAATGAGTAAGTGAAAAGTGAGTCCTAAAGCATGCTTATATAGTTGAGGTTAGGAGGGGGTTATGAATGGTGTTAATGATGAGTTACAATTCTTTCAAAATGGGGTTATGATTAGAATTTAAAATAAATATTATATAATTTAAATAAATAAAATAGTATTTACAATTTAAACTTTAATTTAATTGAACAACTTCTTTTTTTTATTAAATCATTATAACTTTTATAAAACTTGTAAACTTTATTATTTGATTATTTATTTTCAATATTTAAAATTTATAATTACTAATAAAACTTTATAATTTTGTTAATATTCATTTTATAACTTTATTAGTTTTAATAAATCTCTTCCATTTAGTTATTTGTTGTAAAATGATTAATAAAATTTTATAAGTTTATGAAAACAATTATTTAGAAATCCATAAATTATTTACAAGTTGTTTAAATGATTAATGAATAATTCACAATATAAATTGCACATTTAATGCATTCGATCCATTAAAATTATTATAATAATTTAATAATGGAAGTTCAAAATGGGTTTGGGTTTGGGTTTATAATTTTGAAAATAGGCGGATGTTACAACATGTGAAACCTAGGATCACAATCAGGAATTATCAGTTTAAAAAAATATCAAGTTAATGTTTGCAAAATCCACATTAACCTTGTTTAATTGTTTGATTAATGAATACGGGTTATGACGAACACAATAATATGATCACAATTAATAGTCAAACAAGATTTGATTAAAATGTATTAAAAGTATTCAATGATTACAAATGAATAATCAATGAATGACATAAACAATAAATGCTTTGGTCGTGTTGATGTTGATATGACGGCTGCTAGGGTTTATGTTTGTGTGAATTGATGTGATGTTTTTGTTTTGATCGTTTAATGTTCGTCGTCGTCTCTCCTTTGATGTGAAACCTAGGATCCATATTTATAGGCACTTGTGTTTTAGTTAAGGAAACACCAAATCTCTTGGGATTTGCACAACTGTCTTGTTGACGTATTGACTTGTTGACTTGTAACACTTGTATTATTTTCATACAAGTGTTTGGACTCCGCAGCTGCATGGTTTTCTGTAGATGATTGTTAATTCGCAGCAATCTTATTCTTCTGAAGATACTTTGTTCTTCCAAAGGTGTCTTCATTCAACTTCAGAGCTGGTTGTTTATCCGCAGAGGATCTTCGGATGTATTTTACTTGTAAGAAAATATTTACAAAAGAACAAAATGTTCATCCGTAGATGATTCATACACTTGGTCAATTTCAGTAATTCACCAATTATAATAGTTGTACCTGCACTCATACACAAATCAACACACATATGGGTTAACCTATATACATAATGCATACATCAAAATGATGGACTATCATCATTCATTACAAGTATTGATTAAAGTTCTAAGCCTATACAAAATGATCTAGATCTATTGTTCCTAGATCTAACAATACACCCCTTAGGCTTAGACATTTCTAATCAGGTCTTCAAAACTGAAAGCTCCTTCAATCATGACACCATCTTCTTATTAAAATAAGATACTGCATCCTTTTGATTATCGTATTTGTACTTGATCTCCATTTTGCATATCCTTTTGAAGTGTCTCAAAAATTATCCCTAAGATGTATTCTTTAGTTGTTAGTGTTTCCACCACACTTTGATGGTGAACTATTTCAAGCTCATCTTCTTCTAAGACTCTTAGTTCTGATACTTCTTTAATGTTAGGTCCTTTCAAATGCCTAACATTATACCTTCTTCTCTGTATGCTTTTGCATGCAGTTTATCCACCACTTGTATCATAAACATATAAGCATAAATCATTTCGTGCTCTTTCATCAGACAGCATTGGGAAAATTTATCATGTAAGTATGATATGTAGCATGGGTGGAACAGTTTGATCTCTATTGGGTCAAAGATTCTTATCTTGTCACCTTTCTTCCCATCAACATTCCTCAGTAGCACCATTTCTTTTATTTTCTTACATATCCCCACTTAGTTATGGGAATAGCGTATTGATATCTGCTATGACTTTGATGGCTGTTGTTTTCCTGTTAGTATAATCAACCCTCTTTAAGAATTCATCATCAACTAATGTGGAAGAGTTGGTGTTTGATCTTATTTCCTTTTGAAGCCTTTTTCATGTCCATCATATTCTCTCTTAGCCTCCTTTAGCACATCATCTATAAATCTTGTTTTCAGTCTACCCATATACATAAAAATCTCTTCCCTTGGATGAATTGGATAGTTTGAGATGATAAGGCTTTGGAAATCTTTAATGTCTCTCTCAGGAAGACTCAGTAAAGCTTCTACATCATGGAAGTATTCATTCTTCCAGATGATCTCTTGATGATTGCATAATCCCACTCTTGATCATACTTCCATGCCATGATCTTGTTGTCTTCAATAGAATTGGACTTGTGATGTGATCAAACAGCTCTATCAATGTAGACTTTTGCTCTGTAATTTCTCTTACTGTTGTACCCCAAAGGCCACACTTTGCCAGATATAACTGCTCTTAGCTCTTTGATTAGTTTTTCTTTCTCTTTGTGCTGATCTTTAGGTTCAATAGTTACAGGATCAGCAGGGAGTTTGCTTTGTTGCTCATTCGATGGATTTAGAGCTTCTGTTCTGAATATCACTACTATGTCAAGCTCAACCACCATTACATGTTCCATCATTCTCCTAAGCTCACCAACATTTCTTCCCTTAAGCTCATGTGCCTTGTAATTGTGACCTCGTAGCCAACATATCACAGTATACTTGCTAAGTTTTGCTGTATCACAGTGGCCTAGTTCTTTCTTGATCTTCTGAATGGCTTGGAATGTAGTGAATGCTTCATAGTCATAATTTGGGATCATGAATCTAGCAAGTTCAAATTCTTTCAGAAGATCTTTCATTTCAGTCACATTCATCCTTTCAGCCATATCAAAAGGAAACCCATGGTTAATAAGGTTCATAAACATGCTTGACTCAAGCCTTTCTTCTAATATGTCCTTGGTGGTCAGTAGTTCCTCAACTTGTGATTCTTTTTTTTCTTTGGGAGACTCATCTTTAGTGAGCTCAATCCATTCAGCATCACTTTCTGGTTCAGCAGGAGACATATGCTTTAAGGTTGAAGATTCAACAGATTTTGATCTCTTAGGTGAATCTTGTACTTCAATCACTTTCTTCTTTATAGAAAGCAAGTACTTTTTTTCCTTTAAATATTAAATAATAGGCACTGAACTTCAACAAATTCTTTTGTTAGTTTTGTAGCAGGAGTATTAGTTTTAGTGTCCTTGATCTTCTTTTTCAATCTTTCAATCTCCTCATCCTTCCTTTTCAGCTGATCAAGTTGTTCTTGCATAGTCTTGTTTGCTTTGTTGCTCTCCAACACAAGTATTTCCTTTTCATCCTTCTCACATGCAATTGACTCTTCTTGTTTTTTGACAAGCTCATGCAAAGCATCAATAACTTTATTGTTTCTTGTATGCTTTCTCTTAATCTTTTTAGACTAGATTCTTGTTTTATCAGCTTAACATCTTTTTCATTCATCATACCCTTTAATTCTTGAATTCTTTTCCTCCTACTATTATCTTGTTGTATTCAGCAACCAAATAACTTTTGCGGACTAGGATATCATTATCACTGAGATTTGTTTCATGGTAAGCAATCACATCAACAAAGTTAGGTTCTTCTTCTTCATCCTAATACTGAGCAGCAATCTCATCATCACTTACATCTTCAGGTGCTATACTAGCTGAGCTTGAACAGGACTCAATAGGTTGCTCGGCCTGTTCTTGATTTTTGTTTATTGTTGCCGATGGTTAGTGACTGGCGAGACAGGTTCTGTATCATTTGAATGGACAAGGGATTTAGTATTGGTTGGTGACAGTTGAACTATACTGGCTTGCTTTTTTGGAGTTGGAGGATGATTCGGTGAAAGAGGTGAATTGGAGAGATTGGTTGAGTGTTTTGGCTGGTTGGTGATTGTGATTAGGGTGTTTGAGGTTGATTTGGTGATAGAGGGTGGATTGGAGAAATCGGTTGAGTGTTTTGGCTGGTTGGTGATTGTGATTGAGGTGTTTGAGGTTGTTGGTGAATGGGTGATTGAGGAGGTGAAGATGAGGCTGAAAGAAAAGAAAGAAAAGCTATAAAACCTAAGTTGAAGGGTTAAAAGTATCAATAGGACAAAAACTTTCAAAAGTTGGTGTAAAAGTGGGCATGGCCGCCCATAATGTACACACACCCTTTTCATTCGGGTTTTTAGAGAGAGAGTGAAGAAGGGGCAGAAACCTTCGGATATTGGAAGAACTAGAAGAAAAGATTGAATTCAAGTTAAGAATTCTTGGTTTTGTGATGTCTTAACTAGCCTTAGCCTTGGTTGTGTGCTTATATGTGCTTGTATGTTCGGTTATGTGTGTTTGGTGGGTTTCTAGGTGTTGAACTTATAGCAAATGGGTTTTGAAGGAAGTCATACCCAAGGAGCTGTTAAGGTGGCTTCTAGAACCTCCTTTTTACTTGTTTTAAACTGATTTGGGGTTGAAAATACATGTATGAACATTTTTATAAAATGTGTTTTTCCCAATTGTATATGTATATGTCTTTGTGGGTGGAGTTTGATTTTGGGTGTGTATATGATTCTGATGATGTTATGAATGTGTTTCTATGGCTTAGAATGTAAGATTTAAGCTTAGAACATGTTAGATGATAATTGGTGACTGAATTTAGTTGTTTAAGTGTGACTTAGACTGCCCATGTGCCTAAATAGTGACCCATGCGCCCAATGGTATAAACTGTCTAAGTGCCTCCATGTGCCCAAATAGTGTCCATGCGTCTAGGAATAGGCAAAATTTGACTAAGTTTCTAGATGCCTAGAAAGCTCATGCACCTAGGCACTCATGCGCCTGCATAGTGCCCATGCGCCTAGAATTTGCCCAGAATTGGCTAAGTGTTAGCCATGCGCCCCAATAGTACCCATGTGCCTAAAAGTTTCCCATGCGCCTAAGTGTTCCCCATGCGCCTGCATAGTGCCCATGCGCCAAAGACTTAGATTATTTTTCTGATTTTTGGGGGAAAAGTGAAATGTAGGCTTTGACTTGGGATGTTCCTGGGGGTGAATTAATCTGATTTTTGATGATGTACGGGGTATGTTATGGCAAGTATGATGATTGTTATGTCATGTATGATGGTGCCTTGTATGGTGATGTTTTGTATGGTGATGTTTTGTATGGTGATGTTTTGTATGGTTATGTTTTTGTTTCTTATTATGTATGTTTTTTCCAAGGCTTTACGTTGAATGTTTATGAATGAAATGAGAAGTATTATGTTACATAAAGTGGAAGATAATAAAAAGTGGAACGTAATGAAAGAATGCATGCATTAATGAATGAATGAAAGTAAGAAAGTCTTGCAAGCACTGAAAGGAGGTTCACACCCAACGAAGGGTGTTAGCTCAACTGTGTGCGGGTGAGCTACCCCGGAAGGATGCACACTAGGGTCTAATCCTTGCGATTGACCATACATATAGGATCCTTGCCGCTTTCCCCAGGTACTGGACTCAGCTTTGTGCACAATGTTCAAGGTCTATGATAGTCCTCAGGCCCAATACCAGCTTCGTGCACAATGTTCGGGGTATAGCATATGGCATTGGTCCAGAATGAAAGAGAAAAAATAAGTGATGAGTGTACTTGCGCTAGGTACTGGAGTCAGCTTCGTGCATAATGTTCGAGGTCTATGATAGACCTCAGGCCCAATATCCAGCTTCGTGCACAATGTTCGGGGTACTGTACACGTCATTGAAAGTAATGAACGTACAAAAGAAAGTGAATGAAAGTGAATGATAATGATATACAACGAAAGTACGAAAGTTAACGAATGATGATGAAGATAATAATGGTATTATCTATGTGTACGTATGATGTGTGATCATGTACAAAAGTATAGAACGGTTTTGAAAGAAAGTGAAGAATATTTTATTTTAAAACTAGAACTCACTCAGCAACGCTGACTTTTATGTGTTTCTAGTTGGTAGGTAATGGTTGCTGAGGATGGCACGAGGCGGCTACTTGGCTCATTTTGGATGGCATTCTTTTGTATAATGTTTTTGCATTGTAATGTGAACAAACAATGTTTTGTAATGAATGTTGTATTATTTTGCAGAAGCATTTATATAAATGAAAAGGTTGTTTAAATGTTTTCTCTGCAATGTTTTATTAAATTTAATGTAAACATATGTTTTATGTGCGATGATTGACCAGTTGTGTGAGCGTCCCAGGAATGGGGCCTTACAATTGGGGTTTGTTACACGCGCAAACATGGGCATGTCTCCTCCTTCATATCTCCCAGACCCCCTGATCTTGTTCAGATCTACTCAAATGTGCTTGCACAAATACATGTCCATCTTTTGCTATTCCAGCCATTTCTACATTGATGATTAGTTGTGGGAACCTTGGGAACATGAACATCTTATCTGCCTTCTGAACTTTTACTTGATCACACAAACAGCCAAGGATGTACTTAGAGTAATTATAGGTTCTCCCTTCAAATACACCTATGATTCCAAATGATATGTGCCTTGAAAATCTGTCTAGTTTAGACTTCCTGTTTGAAGTGCACTTCAGATAGGTGTGACATAAGAACCTATAAGGTTTGCATAATCTTCCTTTCTTGATCTCACCTTTGTCAAAATCTCCATCATAACCCATCAAATAGAAAATCTTTTCTATGTATTCATTTTTGAACACATCTGGATGACCTATCTCGACATCTCCCAAGTTGAGATTTCTCAAGATAAACTGTTCATCAATCCTTACGTGGTTATTCCCAATATCTTCATGTGTCACCTTATCATCTCCTTCCTTTTCTACTCTAGTCGAGTTCCCAAAATCAACAATGTGTGATTGATGTATCACCGGCTCCGTTGATAAGTCATAAAATAGCCTAGACCTTCTTAGATAGCGGATGATGTCTAGACATCCTTCTGATACAGGGTCGTTAGGATTTAAGAATGCGCACACATTGTGCTCCTTTGCAAATCGATCACTCATCTTTAACACAGTGATCTGAGATCAGTATTACGTGTTTGTTTGATGGTTTGTCTCAATAATTTCAAATGTTTGTGAAAGAAAAAAGGTTTCTTGAGAACATTTTTTAGGTTTGAAAAAGTGTTCTAAAAAAGTGAATAATGAATTCCAAGTCAAAAACATCATTTATGCTCCCTCAGACACATTTATTCAATGAAATGGGTCCTAATTTTCTTATTATCCTTCTATGGAATTTATTTGTTCCGCAGATTTTAGAGCATAGTGCATCCGTAGGATATCTGCAGATGCCTAACGCAAAACTGAAAGATTGAATTGAAGTATAACTCGATTTTCCATAGGTTACCAATCTATGGAAATGAATTATACTTGTAAAATATTAACTCATTCATAGGTTACCAATCTATGGACAATCATATTTTACTCCCCCTTAAGTTTTGCACTATAGCTTCTACTGATGTTTAAACATGCACCGTAGCTTCTGCTGATGTTTAAAAAGCGACAATTGAAACTTATTCTGTTGTATGGTTCTAATCAATTGATAGAACAATTTATTGCTATTGGACCTTGTTGACTTTGTTTACATGACACTTGTGCATAAGAAGGAAGGTTTATATTCTAAAAAAATCATGTATTCAAAAGCCAAGTTAGTGCTCAGGTTCAATTCTTTTATATTGACAATTCATTTGGCAATTTTGTAGTTATATTGTTTTTATGATTTTACTCCCCCTAAATTTTTTATTAATGATTAACAAAAGCATTTATCATAAATTTATAAGAAGAATATCATGAAAGACACATGTTTGTCTAAACATACAAACAGAAAGAAATCAAGTTAAAATAAATAAAATTGAAATAAGTACTATGTACAAGCATATTTACACATAGAATAAGATCATACTATAGCACTAAGCAGCTTCCTAATTGATTTGTTTGATAAATTGATACCTGATTTTTAGTTCTGATTGCAAGTATGTTTGTCCACTACAAGAGTATTGTGTCAACTAGGCATACTGATTATCATGTTTTCATGTTTATTAAGAGGTAACTGTTTTTGGGCTTCACATTCAATTCACTTAGAGTTTCTCCTCCCTTTATGAGTCAAACCATCATCTTTTCACACTTAGAAACTATGTAGTTTAAGTTATAAGTTCTATCTTGAGATGCATTTCCCATTAATGCATTGATGTAGAAGCTTTAAATTTAATATACAGTTGATCATAGAGGATTCTTTTGAGAGCTTAGATATGATCATCATCAGGTCACCAGGTCTTTACAGTCTTTACTTTTGTAAAACAGAGGTGCCATTAACACAGGTCTTTGTTTACACAAAATAGAGGGATGATGAGGATCATGATCTTTTCATACACCCAGGTCTTTGTTTACACAAAACAAAGGGAATATGATTTGCAAAGATAGACATTATAAAATGTTGGTACATAGTGTGCTTAGATGATTAATTTGGTCACATCAAAATAAGACTTACTTGTTGTTTCCTCAAAATGAAGTCTCCCACAAACAATCACTTTGTATTATGTTTGGCATGCACTTAGTGTAGTTTCCACTCAAGATGAAGCTACTCACATATCAAGAAACTTGATCAGATTTTAACGATACTTAAAAATTCAGGAAGAAGCAAAGGCATAGCGTACTATCATTTCCCAAACATATGTCATTGTGAATTAAAATACACAAAAAGAAAGACAATAATTTATATTTTTTTTATTTTATTATAATTAGTATTTACAAGTATAGACACATGATTTTTCTTGTTTATAATAATTAATCTAAGTTAATTATACAACAGAGACTCAATTAGAAATTAAATCTAATTGAATCACACACTTTAGTGAATAAATCAACAAGCTGATTTATAGTATCCACTTTGACTAACTTGATCAAACCTTTTTCTAAGCAATCTCTTAGAAAATGGTATCTTATTTCAATATGTTTTGTTTTACTATGTTGCACCGGATTAGGACTAATAAATATAACAGCTGAGTTGTCAATGTAAACTGGAGTATGAAGGAAATCATAACCATAATCAAGTAATTTGTTTTGCAACCAAAGCACTTGAGAGCAACCAGCCGAAGTAGCTATGTACTCAGCCTCAGCTATGGATACACATACATTGGTTGGCTTCTTGCACTGCCATGAACTAGTTTTGGTCCTATGAATTGACATCCACCAGTTGTGAATTTTATGTTATTATTACAACCTCCAAGGTCACTATCTGAATATGAGTAAAGAGAAAATCACCATCCTTTGGATAACAAAGTCCAAGAGTAGGTTTTCCTTTAAGATATTTGAAAATCCTCTTCATAACATTCAAATAAGACTCTTTTGGATCTGATTGGTACCTAGCACAAACACACAACAAACATAATGTCAAGTCTGCTGGCAGTTAAATATATAAGTGATCCTATCATTGATCTATATAATCTTTGATCAACAGATTTTCCTGTAGGATCAGGTACAATTTTATCAATTGTTGAGGTTGGTGTTTTGCATGAAGATGTATCAGGAAGGTTGTACTTCTTCAATATTTGATGTATGTACTTCTCTTGATTGATGAAAATGCCATCTGTCTTCTGATGAACTTGTAGACCAAGGAAGAAAGTTAATTCTCCCATTGAACTCATCTGAAACTCAGATTTCATCAACTCTTCAAAGCTTACACATAATCTCTTTTTAGTTGAGCCAAATATGTTGTCATCAACATAAATTTGAACAACTAAGAGATCTTGATGTTCTTGTTTGAGAAACAGAGTCGGATCAATGGTTCCCCTTTTGTATCCATGCTTGAGCAAGAAAAAAGATAATGTTTCATCCTACATTCTTGGTGCTTGATGAAGACCATACAAAGCTTTGTCAAGCTTATATACCCTGTGTGGGTAATGAGGATCTTCAAATCCAGGAGGTTGTGATACATAGAGTTCTTCATCAATTTTCCTATATAAGAAAGCACATTTGACATCCATTTGATACACAGTGAACTTCTTATACGATGCATATGCTAGGAATACTCTTATGGCTTAAAATTTTTCAACTGATGCAAAAACTTCATCATAGTTTATTCCTTCTTCTTGTGTGTAACCTTGTGCAATCAACCTAGCTTTGCTTCTTACAATAGTACCTCTGTCATCTAGTTTATTTTTGAAGAGCCATTTTGTTCCAATAGGATGATGGCCTTCTGGTAAATCAACTAGATTCTAGACTTTCTGCTTTCTGAATTGTTAAAGCACTTTTTGCATAGCTTTAATCCAGCTATTGTCCTCTAGAGTAGCTGTGATGTTTGGAGGAGCTACGTGTGAAAGAAAACAAGCGAAAAGATAGATGTTTGCAGCTCCACCTTGACCTCTTGTTGTTCTTTTATCAAGATCACCAATAATGTTGTGTATTGGATGTGTCTTATGAATTCTTGTTGTTGGAGTAGATTCAATTGAAATAGATGATTCCAAGTTAGTCATATTCATTGATGCAGATGGATCCAATCCAGCTGATGAATTAGGAAGTAATCAAAGTGTTCCTCTTGTTCAACATTAGGCATGGAATGATCTTCATGAGCTTGAACATTAGGTGCATCAATAATATCTTGCGCAGGAACTTCTCCGAAGCAATTTATTCTTCCGTAGGAGTCAAAGGAACTTCTACGGATGATGTACGAAGATTTGTTGAATCATCTCCAATGTTTGTTGTATCTTCTTGAAAGCATGGAACCCTTGTTGAGACATTATCCATATCTCCAGATGCAGGACACTCATCTGCGAATGCAGAGGTAGCAGCTGCAGATGAAGTGTTTTCATCTGAAGATGTAGGACCATGAGGATGGACATGCGCAGCATCATTGTTGTTATTTGTTGTTTCTTGTTCCATGATACTTGATGTGTGTATTCTTGGACGATCAACAGATAGTGATACTTCATTCATATTTAGGGGAACAATGGATAACATGTATCATCATATCCTGCATTATTCAAATAAACTGAGTTAAATGAATCTATTAGAGCATCTATATCAAACAACCATGATGATCCTTTTACAGATTTAGGAAATAATAATTCATCAAATGATAAATTAGGAGTTTCTTCCACAATGTTATGTTGTGGAATGTAAATCCTATAAGATTTAGATGTTGAAGAATATCCAACAAAGAAACCATCATAGGCTTTTTCTGAAAATTTTCCCAATTGTTCTTTTGTGTATAAAACATATACATGCCACCAAAAAGCTCTAAGATATCCTATGTAAGGTTTTCTTTTAAATAGAAGCTCATAAGGTGTTTTATTATGGTCTTTTACAATCAATGTCTTATTTTGAACATTGCATTTTGTATTCACTCCTTCAGCCCAAAAGGTGATTGGCAATTGTGAGTCAGCTATCATTGTTCTTGCTACTTCAATAAGTGTTATGTTTCTTTTTCAGCAACTCCATTCTATTTTGGAGTTCTTGGTGCATTGAATTGTCTTGCACTACCTCTATTCCTGCAAAAGAATCTAAGTCAGCATTAACAAATTCAGTCCCATTGTCACTCCTAAAATTTTAACTTTTAAATCAAGTTGATTCTCAATCTTGATGATAAAATCCATTAATGTTTCTGATGTTTCACTCTTTGCTTTAAGAAGAAGACCCATGTGAATCTAGTAAAATCATCCACTATCACTAAACAATATTGCCTCTTTCCAATGCTCATCACATTGGTTGGACCAAACAGATCCATGTGAAGAAATTTGAGTGGTGTAGTGTTTTTATTGATAATTTTGGATTTAAGAAACACTCTATGTTATATTCCTTAATAACATGAAGGACAATGGTTTGAACAATAAAACTCTTTCTTTGGCAATCCAATGACTAGATCATTTTTCACCAACTTGTTCATGTTATTCATGTTAGAATAAACAAGCCTTCTATGTCACAATTGAGATTCATCTTTTGATGACTTAGATAGGAGGCATGTTTTATGTCTTGTGAGTGAAGTGTTGTTCATATCCAAAATATATGTGTTTCCTTTTCTTGATGCTTTAAGAAGGATCCAATCTATTGAAACTGAAAAACCTGGCTTAAAATGTAACAATTAGTGTTATCAGATAATATGGTATAATTTTGATCACAAATTTGAGACACACTCAGTAAATTATATTTAAATTTTCACAATAGTTTACTTTCTCAAATTTGACCACCATTAGTTACCATTCCTTCACCAACTATTTTACCTCCCCTTCTTATCCTCAGCAAATGCCACATATGAGGCATTTTTATGCTTGAAGCCATGGAGAAGTGAACAGTTTCCTGTCATATGCCTAGACAACCACTGTCAACATACCACTTGTTGCCAGCTCTCCAAGATTGTTTCTACACATAGAAAGAAATCAATTAAAATTGACAACCCAAGCCTTAATGATCTTAGGTTTGCCATGAGTGTCTAAAATTGTTACTTCTTCATGAATAAGTTTGTAGATACATGTGTCCCTAGTTTCTTATCTTAATGTAATATCTTTGTATTGTCTTACACTTATGTAATTGTAATTGTACGGGTACTTAATGAAATACAATATGTGGTAGTGCTTAATGTTGAATATTTCATTGGTTGGTATGTAATAACGCTTATTGACTTAACTACATAGGTTATGGTTGTTTGAATACTATCTAAATCAGTTAATGACTATGAAACATATTCAAACTTAATCATGTGAAGTTCTCATGCGATTGGCCCATGCTAATGGACCATACGCATGAACAAATTCATGCTAATGAACCAGTCGTACGAATGAACCAGGAGACTAGATCAGTCGCATGATTGAAACATGAGATTGGCTCAGTCGCATGACTGAACACTCAGTCGTGTGAATGGATCAACCGCATGACTCAATCTCACGACTAAACCATACAAATGGTTCAGTCGCCCAAATGAGAAACCTAAACCTATAAATACCACATGGGAAAATGTGACACTTCGAATATCTTGATACCCAGACATACCTTAGCCGTCCAGAGACCTCTAGTAACCTGTTCCAACTTCAAAGATCGCAGTAGATCGATTGCTAATCGTTCTTAACGTTTAGATTCAATCCTTAATTGATTCTACGTGCGTTCTCACTAATTGGATCACCAATCAAATAGGATTCCGCACTATTTGGTATACGCATAAATTTGTTAGTATTCGTTGAGTACACGATCCCTAACAAGTGATATCAGAGCTTTGGCTCTAGATTTACGTGTGATTCAATCGTTTTGATATAAAAATTGTGTTTTTACGCTAAAAACGCAATCTTTTGTGTCAAATCGGGTTTTAGACGTCTCCTGATCGTAAAGTTAAGTTTTTTCCGGCATACAGGAATTAGGGTTAGCGAAAATTCGTGGTTTTGCATTCAAACACCTTAAACCTAGAAATTTTTGAAATCCAGCAGGTTCAGTCGCACGATTGACTCAATCGCATGACTGAGGTCATACGCATTCCCCATACGCACGATTGGACTCAGTCGCACTTTCATTCGTCCGACTGAGAAGACTATTCGCATTGTTCATCCGCATTAGTTCATTCGGCCTACTTAGTCATCCGTATTTGTTCAGTCGCACGATTGAACTATCCGCATAGTTCAATCGCACGAATAGCCCAATCGCATAACTTCATTCGCACTAATACACAAGGTTGGTTTAAAGTTAAAGTTAATATCAATGAAGACCAATATTCAGTTTTTACAGCAGGGAGAGACTCACGTATACAAAATTTACTGCTACTGGAGAATGAGGTGGGGAATCACAACAAACCCCCAAAGCTGATCATGTTAGATGAATATCCACAATGGAAACAACGTTTTGAGATCTACTTAAACGGAGTAGATCAAAATCTGTGGGAGTCTGTAGAGTTGGGGTACAGCATGCCTGTAGGAGCTGATTGTGTCAAACTCACACTTTGTGGCATGACTGACGGACAAAAGATGAAATACAATGCAGAGAAGAAAGTTTATGCTTTGCTTACACAGTCAATTCCGAAGGATATTTTCCATCAATTCTCGGAATACGCTCAAGTAAAGAAGCTATGGGATGCATTGGAGAAAAGGTATGACGGAAATGCATCATTGAAAGCCATAAAGGATAAGGCTTTAAAGAAGGAGTTAGGCAGCTTCTCCTTGATGGGAAAAGAAAGCCTAGATGATGTGATCGATAGATTCTACCATTTGATGAGTGAGATGCACACTCATGGAGTATTGACTCAATGGAGGACAAAGTGTCCAACTTTGCAGACGGGCTGCCAGAGAAATTGGTGTCATTTGTCTCCGATCTCAGATAGAATGGTATGCTAACGAAGTTAGATATCAATGACTTCATTCTGAAACCGAGAGAAGAAGAACTGAGGATGAAGTACACAGCTCAAAAGTCTTCATATGATCAGAACCCAGCGCTGTACAACACGACTCCTCAAGCCAAGACATCTGGTGCACCTCTTCAGACAGCTTTTGTATCAAGCTCGTCTGGTCCCTCACCAGCCACTACTTCAGGGTCAGAAACGTTAGGGTCGTCTGGTACCCAATTTATTGCAACTGAAGCCAATGCAGCAAAGCTGAAGACCGAAAACTTTGGCAATGTGACAGTTGAGGTAGCTAAAGAGCACATGGATCTCTTAGCTACGGTAGTCCACTCCAATGACGGGCTAATTGCTGGAAAGATTGGGAACTACCACCTGGCAGATGAGGACTATGAGCAAGTGGATGAGATAGAGCTGGAGAGGATGGACATAAGGTGGCCTTAGCAAGTGTAGTCCGGAGAGCTAAGAAGTTTTTTAAAAAGACCAGACAAAATTTGATTGCTACTAAGGATAGTACCTTTGGCTTTGATAAATCCAAGGTAACTTGCTTCAACTGCGGTGAGAAAGGGCACTTCAAAAGGGAGTGCGTGAAGCCAAAGAAGACTAGCAATGAGAATCCTTTCTCCTCCTTCAATCGTTAGGAGAAACCCACTAGCAATCCTACTTCATCAAGCAAGGATCACAAAGCCTTGACTACCCATGATGATGAAGGACAGGACTGGAGCTTTCGGTTTGTCTCACCGGAGAATCTAACATACCTAGTGTGGAGGATATCGATGATGACTTTGCCAGTGAAGGAGATATAGCAGTCGAACTTGCGATGTCAACATTAGAAGAAATTGCACCAGTGGTCACCTACCTGCCTGAAGACAGGAAAACTACTACAACGTCAGGATCACCAGCCCAGAAACAACAAATTCTGAATTGATGGCTGATTTTTCAGAAACCGCTCAGGTAAGTACTACTAACCAACTCTTTAATAGTCATGCTTGTTCTGATTGTAATAAATTTAGGGAAAGCATTGATCTAAAATTTTCTAGGTTATTATATCATAATGATAACTTAGTCAAGGATCGAGAACTATGCACTGAAGCTAACAGAGTTTTAAAACAAAATGCGCATAGTTACAAAGAAAAAATAGACCTTTTGAACAAACAACTTAGGGAAATAGAAGTTGTAGCCTTTAACCAAGCTAATGGTAGAAGTTAATTCCCTAAAACAAAAACTGCATAGTTGGACTAGTTCTTCACACATAGTCCAAAACTTAGTGAGAGAGAGAAACAACGGGGAGGGATTGGGTTATAAAGGGGTTCCACCACCACATGAGGTCTTGTTGAACAAAAACTGTAAACCAATTAATGATAATCCAATCAAGGATCATGTGGTGTCTACTTCTCTTGTAAGTGATCCAGATTCCACATGTTCATCAAATGATACAGAGACTAAACAAAAGGAGGCCACTTCAAAGGCAAAAGGTAAAATTCCTTGTATTAATCTGGACAAAGAGTTTGAACAGGTTAGTATTAAGTCTGGTTCAAAAATTGTCAATTCTAAACCTAAAAAGACCAGTAATGTTAACCAATCTCGTGCATCATGTCAAAGTCCAATAAATAGAAAAGAAAACGATGTTAAAAATGTTAAAGCAATTAACTTTGTTAAAAAAGACACAACATCTAAACAATCAGAGTCGAAACCCAAACAAAGTAAGTGTTGGATCAAGAAGAAAGCTAATGCAACCAAAACTAAGTCACTTAGATAATTTTGGTTCTGAATGCAAAGGCTTCCGAAGCTTAGCATCAAACTTCCGAAGGTTGTAGAGTTCTTCTGAAGACAAAATAAAAAATCAACTTTCGAAGACAGAACTCTACTTCTGAAGTCAAGTGAATACTTCCGAAGTTCAAGCCTTAGAAGAATGAAATGAAGACCACTTCTGAAGTATGATGAAAAGAAGAAGTCTCCAAGCCTTGGAAGAAGCTGCCTCTTCCGAAGTATAAATGGCTTTGGAAGTACTTACTCTTCCGAAGCCATTTAACCTTCGGAAGACACTGCTATGACCAGTGGACACAAGTATGGTCTCTAACACTTCGTTTCAGACCTCTGATACTATTTGCCTTCTTCCTAAAGAGCCATGCAGTTGACCATACTTTATTCCACTGTTCACTTTTTCATGATAGTACATGTTACCAACTTTAGTTGGTGACAAAAGGTAAGTCAGGGACATGTCCTGACTACCAAATCTCAGATAAGACTTTATCTGAGGTACCTTAAACTTTAGTCTTGTAGCATAGACTTTAGCTATAGGATCCCAACTGGTATCAAAGCATATCCGGATGTAGGTAGTATATATAGGTTCTCTTTGTAACTAATTAAAAACAACAACTACTGCTTGTAAGAGTCTTGTATTTTGAGTTGAGAAGCAATATATAAAAGTACCTTGAAAATTACTTCCTGTGTTCTTTATTACTTTCTATATTGCGATCAACTCTTATCGATTCTATCTTAACCCGAGTGTTGTTCTCGGTGAGTTTGAGAGAAAAACATAAGTGTTTAGTGACAAACATCGATCCTGCAATTGGTATTAGAGCTTCTCAGGCTCTTGATTGTGTGATCTCACCATCCAAATCAACCTGTTTTCACTCCTCCCTACATCCCATTCACTCTAATGGCCCTTAACAAGTCTAAGTAGAGATGGGAACCATGACAAAGGCTCCCATCATTATTCCTGAAAATTTTAGGTCTTGGAGCAGGAGAATGGAAGGCTTCATCAGATATCAAGATAGCAAGATGTGGAACTCCATTGTCAATGGTCCGTATAAGCCTAAGGTAGCATCACCTGATGGAAACGGTGCCATGATAGAAAAAGTTGTAGAGGATTACTCTGATGAAGATAGAAAGAAGATGGACATCGGAAGCAATGCTATGTCTATTCTCATGACTGCAATACCGAACTCCATTATGATGTGGTTCAAGCATTGCACGACTGCTAAAGAATTGTTTGATGCACTTGCTCAGATGTACTCAAGCTCCAATGACTCAAAGAAGGAATCACTGAAGCAGCAGTTCGAGAACTTCACTCATATTGTTGGAGAGACCCTCAGCCAGCAGTACTTCAGGTACATGGATCTTATCTCTTCTCTTCAGTCTGTGAAGATCACTCCCGAACTTAGAGATCTTACTAGAAAGTTCATGAGTGCTCTTCCAAACAAGTGGACATTTTACTGTGTCTCTATCAAAAGGACAGAGAACTTGAACACTCTCACCATGACTGAACTCTACGCCATCCTTGATGGATATCACCTAGAGATGGAGAGTAAGAAGGGCCACCAAACAAGCAGACCATGAGTCTTCCTGCTAGCAAAGCTTAATGGTTGCTGAAGGCTCATTACCCCCTGAACCTCAACATTTCCTGACTTATCAGCAGCCATCCTACTCTTCTAGACCTTACATCACTTTTCCTGAGACTCCAAGGTCTCAACAGGCTCAACACAACTCCTTTCAGGAAAGTTGTGCCTTTGTCTCAGGAAGTGGACACTCTGGTGATTTTCAATACTGCTTTGATGATCTTGAGTGTTTCAGTCCGGATGACATATAGTACATGGACATTGTCTAGCAGATGACTCTCTTAACTTACAGAGCAAAGAAGTTCTTTAAGAGAACTGGAAGGCATTTCCCTCAAAACCCAACTACCAGCAAGTTCGGGGTTTGACAAGACCAAGGCAAAGTGTTATAACTGTAACCAACTAGGTCACTTTGCAAGGGAATGCAAGGCTCCCAAGACCAATCCGGGAACCCCACAGGCCTCCACACATCCCTTAACCTCAAAGCCCACTAAGAAGTCAACTGAAACAACTGCAATGTCTCAAGAAGTTGACTGGAGCTTCATGGTACAGGATGTGACTACTGCTCAAGCTCTCATGGCCGGAACAAACGTTGCCCAAGTATATGAACATCTCTGCACTCCAGCCTGTATAGCTAAAGTTAAAATCTATCAGGATTACAATACGGAAATCAGATCTGATATTGAGTCTTTAAATATCTTAAAATCTGATTTTAAAAGAGCTGAATCTGACTATCAAAAGAAAATTGATGAATTGGACAAAACTGTGTCTCTTTTAAAACATGAACACACCAACTACAAGACTCAGATCTAATATCCAAATTGTCTGAGGCTCAAGCCCAGCTTGTCACCACTGAGGCTCAGGCTAGGAAGCATGCTATCTCAGAGCAAAACTTCCAAGCTATTCTTGCATCATCCTCCCACTCCAAACTCTGCTATCAGAACAAAGGAGGGTTGGGAACCAATGAAATTGCTCCACCATATTCCTATAAGTCTATTAGACAGCTTAGATATGGTACTAAAGAGCAAGAGGTTCTAACTACTAACCCTTTCTCACCAAAGTTAAAGGATGAAGCAACAATGGTGGTCACCATAGGGAAGGAATAGGTAGATGTACCCATCTCCTCCTGTGAAGAACAAATCCTAAACACTAAGGCCAGAAGAAGCAGAGCTAAAGCTGCTAGGAGAACTGCTAAGAAGGTGACTGAGTCCAAGCTGAAGATTAACCCCAAGCAGAAGGGTGTCTTTATCTCAGCTTGATTCCAAGTGGTAGGTACTTCTGATTCAGGAAAGGAGTGTAATACCAACAATTCTGTCCTGCCAAAGGATCAGAAGTTAAAGGGAAAAGTTACTGATAAAGAAAAGAAGCTCAAGAAACAGCAACCCTCACATTCCTAAAAAGCTAACATTGCATGCATAATGTGTGGTCTGCAAAACCACATGGCAAAAGATTGTTACTAAAATCCTGCAAGCACACATCATGCAAATAATGTTAGGAAAGAAGGAGTCAGGAAGGTTTCACATTTGGACCTTTTTAAACGATTCAAGTGATGAAAAAGGGAAAGCTAGTCTCGAAAGCCAGGTTGCTTTCAGAAGAAACTCCTTCTTCCGAAGGGAAAATGGCTTCAGAAGCAAAAGCTACTAAGGTTCGGAAGAACAAGAAAGTTCCCTTGAAACCTCCCCAGAAGAAGACTGCTTTGGAAGAAAAGGTGGTGAAGACTTCTTCCGAAAAGAAAGAAGCTTTGGAAGATAGCCATGCTGCTAAAGCTTCAACAAGCTCATCCTCCAAGATCAACCAAAGGATGAACTGGATGATCAAGGAAGATGCTGCAGCCCAAACCTCTTCTTCAAAGACCTCTATTGAACCCCCATGCATAACATTTGGTTCAATTATGTCATTATCTTTGGAAGAACCCAAGACCAGCAAGGCTTGGGCTTCCAAACAAAACTAACAATCTCATCTTATGTGCAGGGACATCCATATGACAAGAACAAAAATATATGGACTGTAGATAGTGGATGCTCCAGGCATATGACAGGGAATAGATCTCTCCTTCAACATTTTCAGAACTATGATGGTGGTCCTGTCCAATTTGGAGGTAAGGCCGGATGATATATTTCTAGCAGAGGGAGTATATCCAATGGTAAATTAAAGGTTGACAACGTTCACTTTGTCAAACAGCTTGAACACAATCTGTTAAGTGCTTCTCAATTCTATGATCAAAAGCACCAAATGCTTTTCACAGAACATGAGTGCATTATCCTCAAACCTGGGATGACAATTCCTCCGGAATCGGTGCTTCTTAGATCTCCTAGAAAAGGGGATATGTACAAGCTTGATATGAACAATGCTTCCCCAATGGGTGAAGTATCATGCTTTCTTTCCAAAGCTGATGGTGATGAGTCAACACTATGGCATAAACGTATCATGCTGCAAAGATAACTGTGTTGCCTGCCTGAAAGGGAAACAACACAGGACATCTCATAAATCCAAATGTGTTAACTCTATCACTACTCCATTACACTTATTGCACATGGATCTTTTTGGTCCCATAAGTATAATGAGCATTGGAAGGAAATCATATTGCCTTGTGATAGTTGATGATTTTACAAGAGTCACATGGATATTATTTTTAAGAACTAAAGATGAAATTGCTGAAACACTAAAATCTTTTATTCTTAAAATAGAAAATCAAATTGATCACAAGGTTAAAATCATTAGAAGTGATCAAGGGACTGAGTTTAAGAACTTCATTCTTGACTCATTCTGTAACTCAAAAAGGATTGCAGACAATATGGTGCTCCCAGAACTCCTCAACAAAATGGTGTTGCTAAGAGGAGGAATATGACATTTATTGAGGTTGCTCGAACTATGTTAGCTAATTCAAACTACCTCTAACATTCTGGGCGGAGGCAGTCAGCACTGCATGCTATATGCAGAATAAAGTTCTTGTAGTTAAGCCCCATGGAAAAACCCCTTATGAGCTATGGAACAAGAGGTCACCATTCATTGGCTTTCTAAGATCCTTTGGCAGCAGGTGTACCATACTTAACATAAAAGACAATTTAGCAAAGTTTGCTGAAAAGTCGGATGATGCTATCTTTGTTGGATACTCTTCCAGCTCCAAAGCTTACAGAGTATACAACATTAAGAATCAACAATTTGAGGAGTCATCCAATATAGTTGTTAATGCGCACACTCCTTGTGTTAGGGGGAATGGCCCTGATCATATATTTCATTAAAATTGTTTCCAAACTATTCTAAACCATCTTGTGAGAATGTTTCAGTTGGAACAGGTGCTCAAAATGATGTTGATGATCAACTGTTTGAGCTTCCCAGACCTAGTCCAAATTCTCCAAGAGCTGCAACAAACGAAGTCTCCACAATTCACAGATCTGATAGCTTGACCATATCAAGGAATTGTGAAGCTTCTTCAAGTGAATCACTCACTGAGCCTCAAAACTCATTAGGTGATCCACCACAACACCAGGCAGAAGGAAGTAGTGTTTTGAAGGAACAGGAAAGTGTTAACACCACTTCATAGCCAACCATTGATGATGTTTCTCCCTCATTCAATCAGTCCTCATTGAATGATTTTGAAACAACAGCAGGACAAAGTGTTCCAGTTCCTGAATAGAATATGTCCAACCTGGATCTATCTCTACAACTAGAAGTGATTCCTCACCTTAGGATTCATAACACTCATCCTACTGAGAACATCATAGGGATGTCACTGAGGGTGTGAGAACAAGAGGACAAACTCATCATGGGAATGTCTGCTTGTACTCATGCTTTCTATCCCAGATGGAATCCAAGAAGGTAGAAGATGCCTTAAAAGATTGTAGCTGGCTTGAATCGATGCAAGAGGAGCTACTTCAATTCAAGAGACAGAAGGTATGGAACCTATGTCCGCTACCATCTGGTCAAGTACCAATAGGCACTAATGGGTTTTCAGAAACAAGAGAGATGATAGAGGCTTGATCATCAAGAACAAAGCAAGACTTGTAGTTCAAGGATACACACAAGAGGAGGAATTGATTATAATGATGTCTTTGCACCAGTTGCAAGACTTGAGGCAGTTAGGATCTTCCTTGCTTATGCTGCATCCAAGGATTTCACTGTCTATCAACTTGATGTCAAGTGTGCATTTCTATATGGGGATATAGATAGGGAAGTCTATGTATTCCAACCTCCAGGATTTGAAGACCCATAGCACCCCATCTATGTATGCAAATTGGATAAAGCTCTATATGGGTTGCACCAAGCACCTAGGCTGTGCTATGAGGCATTGTCTCTGTGTCTTCTGAAGAATGGCTACACTAGAGGTACCACTGACAAGACTCTATTCATCAGAAAGTTTGGAAAGACATCTTGCTCATTCAAGTCTATGTTCATGACATCATATTGGTTCTTCAAATGACCAGATGTGTAAGGACTTTGAGAGCATTATGAAGAAGAAGTTTGAGATGAGTTCCATGGGAAAAATGGAATTTTTCCTTAGAATTTAGGTAAAGCAAATGAAGGAAGGGTTCTTTATTAATCAATCTAAGTATGTGTCTGACATCTTAGAAAGATTTGAAATGAAGGATTGCAAGCCTGCCAAGACACCCATACCCAGAAACCATAATCTTTGTCCTGACCTTGAAGGGGAGGATACTGATCAACATCAGTATAGGGCAATTATTGGTTCTCTATGTATCTTACTACTAGTAGACCTGATATTATGTTTGCTACTTGCATTTGTGCAAGATATCAGGCTGCCCCGAAGGTGTCTCACTTAGCTGTTGTTAAGAGAATTCTCAGATGCCTCAAAGGAGCACCTAAACTAGGTCTCTGGTATCCCAAAAATAAAGATTTTAATCTTTATGGATACTCTGACAGTGACTATGGTGGCTGCAATATTGACAAGAAATCAACATCAGGGGGATGTCAATTTCATGGTTGAAGAATTATCTCATGGCATTGCAAGAAACAATCTTGTGTATCTACATCAACTGCTGAAGCTGAAAACATTGGTGCTGCTAGCTGCTATGCTCAACTGCTATGGATTCAGAATCAGATGTTAGACTATGGATTCAACTTAATGAGTACTCCTATCCATATTGATAACAACAGTGCTATCTCCATTACTGAAAATCCGACGAAGCACTCCAAGACAAAGCATATTGACATCAGGTATCATTTCATTAGAGATATTCATGAGAAATATCTGATTAAATTAATCAAGGTTGATTCAAATGAACAATATGCTGATTTGTTCACCAAAACTTTTGATGAGCAAAGATTTAAATATCTCATAACAGCTATTGGGATGATAAACATTGATTAGTTCACCTCTTTTGAAACCTTTTAATGTGTAATGTCTTGTGTCAATACAATTTAAGCCCTGTTACAAAAGATCTTTCTGAAAATTTTCTAAGTGTAAATTTCTTCCAAAGAGAAATTAACCCTCGGAAGTTATTATTATGTCTTCCGAAGCAAAATTTCTCAAAGGATAATTTTTCTTCTCGGAAGAACTTTTGGTCTCGGAAGAAGCGATTGATTACATATCAGATCTACTTCCGAGGTTTACAAATTCTCCATTCGGAAAGCAACTCTAACCTTCGGAAGCAAAGTTTTTGCTTCGGAAGTAAGAATTGTCTTCGGAAGACAAATTACCTTCGGAAATGTTTTACATTTGGAAGAAAGATTCTACTGTGTAACGTAAATCTCTTGGGCCCCACACTGTAAAGATTTTCTTAATGATGTCGGATTATTTAACTGATTTTAACCTTACCCCCACTGTCATTTCATCCACTAAACCATCACATCACCTTATCCTAACCTCCATTACCGCCTTCCCACCCTCTTTTTAATAATCTCGACTGTTCAATTTCATCTTCTTACTTGCAATTTTTACAGCCCTAGAAATTTTTCTCCTCTGTAACTTTACCCAAGCTCAAATTCATCCATTTTCACCTTTCTCCAAATGGCTCTTAACCCTCAGCACAACTAGGTCGCACTCCTTGATACTTCAAGGGATGCTAACTTCTCTGAAATCATCTCCTTTCTCACCTAATCACCTTACTACACAACACTTACCGTTAACCCCACTGTTTACTCTAATCACATGGCTGAATTTTGGGGAAATAGTCGAGCCGAAACCCTAAATGGGATTCGAGTACTGAGGTCAAGCATTTGTGGACAGGAGTTGATTATTACTGAACAACTTATCAGGGAGCATCTAGAGCTTTATGATGAAGAAGCTCCTACTGAGTTCCCGAAGGCAGACTTGGACAGCACCTACATCCTTATGGGATATGGTGGCGATATCAGCAGGTCAACGGTATACAAATTCAACTTCTCCTACAATTGGAAGTTTCTCCTACATGTTGTTCTCCACTGCTTGTCCAACAAGTCTGGCGGTTGGGATCAAATCCCATATGAACTAGGATGCTTAGTTCATGGATTGGTGAGAGGCCTGCGCTTCAACTACTCACGATTTGTATTCACCAATCTGATTGGGAATCTACAAAAGGAGACATTATATATGTATCCTAGATTCATACAACACATCATCAACTGTGAGTTGGACCAGAGCATGCTTGTCTGTGCAGCTGCTCTGACTGTCCCCCACATGCGGCCTACCATCTTCAAGACATTGAAGAAGGTATCCACCAACTTCACTAGAAGGTATACCACTCTGCTTCCAGGTATGATTGAGCGGATAGCTCCTGGTGACATCCTGTTCACCCCACAGGTGATGAACCCACACCAGCAACCACCACCATAATGCCAATCTACTCTGACGCCCCAAACGAACCCTTGTTCAATCTACTCTGATTGAACAAGCCCCTCCTGTTCAATCCAAAAAGACTAGAATGGAAACATGGGCTCCCACTCAGGCTAAGGTCTCTCCATCCTTCTCTTTTGACCTCAATATGGGTTTTGAGTCTCCTCAGTCTCAAACCCAGGAGCCCAACACCCAAACCGGCAGCCTTCAGATTGACTATCTACACTCTTCTAAACAGCCACAAGGGACAGCCCCACCAGAGGCTCAATGCCTGTAGACATTGACCAAGGTCCTGGGTCAGTAGGCTTAACGTCCCTATCCTTTACTGACCTTCTACTCAAAACTTATGAAGAGATAACATATCTCCATGGCAATAAAGTTGATCTACAACACCTCTTCAAGATCAACAGACCTCGAAGAAATCCCTTATCTCTAGCCCCCATCAGCAACCAATTACTGAGGTGAGTCCCACTGATGTGGAGGGGACTCATGCAGATTCAGCTGCCACTACGGAAGGTGCCTCAATGGACCTTGTGGATAGTGGTAACATCTCTCAGACTGAATCTGTGGCAACCGAACACTTTCATGACTCTAAAAGAGACATCATTGAGTATGGGAAACCAGGGTTCCAAGAAACCACATCTGGTGGTGAGGCTAAGCATACCAGGTATGTTACCTCATCTCCCTGTGATTCTTCAAAAGAAGATGAGGGAAGCATGAAACTCCTCATTCACATCCTTCTATCTAATGTCTCAAACCTTGAATCTTTGGTTAGGACTTTAGAAGCAAGGTCTGCCACTCAGCAACTTGAGATTGACAATCTCAAGGCCAAACTAGCTGAGAGACAGACAGATAGGTCTGTCAGGCATGTACCTATTTAGGTCTCATTGACTTCTTCCTCTAGCTCATCTAGCTCTCAAGATGATGCTACCAAAAATGGGAAGAATGTTCAGAGACAAACACTTGAGGACCCCCAACAGAGCCACACTTCAACTCCAACTTTAACTTCACCTACTCCTATCATCACTGTGTCTGAGCCATCTCAAGTCATTCTGCAGATTGAGTCAAAGATGCTTAGTGTTCTCTACAGACTCTTCACCAAGTTTCTGTTCAGATCCTCCATAGATCAGCCAAGCCCATATGCTGTAATGCTCTACTTTGGAGCTGAAGAACTTCAGAGTCTGACTGCACCTTCTACCACTGTGGAAGAAGTTGGTCAACCTAAGGTCCACATGGAACCTAACATTCATTTCGAAGGGGAAATGGGGACTGATGGCCCAGCAACTGAAATAGTTGGGACAGAATCTACATCTCCTCTAACTTCCGAAGCTGAAGTTAAAGCCTCGGAAGAACAAGCTGAATCTTCCGAAGCTGAAATGGAAGCTGCGGAAGGACTGTTTAAAATGTCCGAGGAACTGATCATCACAGATGCAATACTAGAAATAGCATCTAAGGGGAACAGCGAGGACTTTCTGAAACTTCCTCCATCACAGACACCATATCTACCTCTCTCACAGTCAGAACCCTCTCTCCAAGAACCACCACAGTCAAGCACTTCAAAAGATAAAGGCAAAAGAAAATGACTGCGGAAGAGCTTCAGGAAGAGGAGAAGATTGAGAAACTTAAGAAGAAAGGACGACTTCCAACTGAGAAGTTGCTAGCTGCCAGTACAAAAGCAGCTGCAACCAATCAGGAGGCTGTCAACAACAAAAGAAGAGAAGAGATCATTGACCAACTTATCCAAATAGGAGTTGCCAATGAAGAGACACTCCTACTACCACTGAAGGAGTTGGTGGATCTGGAGAAGGCAACTCGGCTGAAACTTGAAGAAGAAGCCAGGTTGGCCTTGGAGAAAGAAGAAGAAAAATAGAAGGAGGCTGAGCTGCAGCTGAGGAGAGACAGGATAAACTTCCTACTCTCCAGAGGCTTTAATCTTCAAGAACTTTCTCCACACAACGATGATACGATCCTCTGACTCTACAATAAAGAGCAGGATCAAATGGAGAAAGAAAGGAAGAAGGCTGCAAAAGAAAAAGCAAAGGAGAAGAAGAAGAAGGAAGAAAAGGCTAGGGACACTACAACCAAGAAGCTCACTGAGAAGGCCTGGATGAAAGACTATCTTCGGGCCCATGGCTTCTCTGGCAGGCAAGTGGGTCCCATGTCTGAAAAGACACTTCAACGGATTGTCAGTGAAATCAAGGCTGACATCCGAATGGGGAAGAGAAAAGAGATGTACAGAAGGGTAAAGGGGATGACCTTCACTGCAACCACTCCACCTCAACCTGAACCCTCACCCTCACCCTTCACCATTAAAACCGAACCTTTCACCCCTGAACCCACACCATTACCCATAGCTTCTCCTCACCTCAACCACCCAATCTTCCAATCCTTAAACCCAAAACACTAGCTAGAACCTCTGAACCTCAACCTACCCAACTACCATCCAAACCATCCCCTCAGCCTTCTCAACATCTCTCTCTTGAGGAATTTAAGGTAATCAAGACCAAGCTCATCAACTGCACTACTCTGAGCGAAGTCTCATGTGATGAAGATTCTGCCAACATTACCTATGTTGATGGATATTCTTGTTCCCTCACAAGAGATCAATTTCTTGATTTACCTAGAGGAACACTGGAGCAGGCAGCTAGACTCCTAGGCCTCAACTCAGATTCATTAAATGATAAAGAGAAGAAACTTAGAAGGAAACTGGTGACTCTGCTGGACACTAAGAAAGAGGACAAGATTCCCAGTCAGTCTCTTGTGCCTAGAAAGAACATAGTTTAGTGGAGGTTCGATGAAGCTTCTCACAACTTTGTTGTGGAAAGGGAAAATGGCGAAGTCAATAGACTTAATGCAACCTCTCTACTACACTCCAGCAGGTTTGATATTGCTGAGTTAGCAGAGAAGCCATTCTCCAACCCCTCTAGCTCTGAAGCTGCTACTCTCATCATAAATCATCTTAGCAGCCTTCACCTAGCCGAGTTAACCGCAAAGGCCAAGATTGAAGAAGAGTTGAGATTGAAAAGACAGGAAGACAAGGAAAGACCTCCCACCAAAGGCACTGCCTTTCTATAGATGGTGGAGGGTCCAGAATTGGAACCTATACTCAGATAGGAATATGATTACAGTTCCCATCAACTAACTCTTTTCAGAGGGCAACAACAGAGGGTACATGTTATCCAAGGTGACAGACTGAATTTCCTGTCCACCAAGGATCTATACAAACTTCTCAGCACCACATCAGGGAAGAACAAGGAGACAGACAAATATTTACTCTCCTTGGTGCTAAAAGTTTTGAGAAGCAAAAACAAGTGAAGTTTTGGTAGCATCAGCCTAGGGGGAGTTTGTTGGATCAAGAAGAAGGATAATGCAACCAAAACTAAGTCACTTAGATAATTTTGGTACTGAATACAAAGGCTTTCGAAGCTTAGCATGGAACTTCCAAAGGTTGTAGAGTCTTCCGAAGACAAAGTAAAAGATCAACTTCAAATACAGAACTGTACTTCCGAAGTCAAGTGAATACTTCCGAAGTTCAAGCCTTAGAAGAATGAATTGAAGACCACTTCTGAAGTATGATAAAAAGAAGATGTCTCCAAGCCTTGGAAGAAGCAGACTCTTCCGAAGTATAAATGACTTCGGAAGTACTTACTCTTCCGAAGCCATTTAACCTTCGGAAGACACTGCTATGACTAGTGGACACAAGTATGGTCTCTAACACTCCATTTCAGACCTCTGATACTATTTGCCTTCTTCCTAAAGAGCCATGCAGTTGACCATACTTTATTCCACTGTTCACTTTTTCATGATAGTACATGTTACCAACTTTAGTTGGTGACAAAAGGTAAGTCAGGGACATGTCCTGACTACCAAATCTCAGATAAGACTTTATCTGAGATACCTTAAACTTTAGTCTTGTAGCATAGACTTTAGCTATAGGATCCCAACTGGTATCAAAGCATATCCGGATGTAGGTAGTATTATATATAGGTTCTCTTTGTAACTAATTAAAAACAACAACTACTGCTTGTAAGAGTCTTGTATTTTGAGTTGAGAAGCAATATATAAAAGTACCTTGAAAATTACTTCCTGTGTTCTTTATTACTTTCTATTGCGATCAACTCTTACCGATTCTATCTTAACCTGAGTGTTGTTCTCGGTGAGTTTGAGAGAAAAACATAAGTGTTTAGTGACAAACATCGATCCTGCAGTAAGGTCACCCAGGTGTCACATACATCTCCACAAAAGCAGCTAAATCGTAAAGTCGAAAGCAGAGCTTGCTACAGTTGTGAAGAGTATGGACACATTGCATCTCATTGTCCTTACTATCAGACATCGAGGAGGAAAGTTGAACTCCCTGAACAAAAACCTAGCTCTTTTAAGAGGAACTCAATGACGCCACCTAAAAGAGATAAAGAACCTAAAGTTCAACACATTAGCCAGTCGTCTGTTTATCATAAACAGGCCTTACACAAAGCTGGCTTATGGAAGGAGAAATCAACCTCATTGTCTGATAATGAGTACAAGAAGACATCTGAGCTGCTCTCATCCTCGAACGGTCAATGGGTTACCTTTATGATGTGTGATGCCTATGGGAAACCTAAGCAAGTGAAGGCTTGGGTCCCTAACCTAAACTAATGTTTTCAAATTAAATATGCAAGGTGTTAGATATAGTGCTGATACTAACACGTGGATCATAGACAGCGGAGCATCCAGGCACATGACAGGGAATAGGGATCTCTTATCAAATGTTAAATAGATAAAAGGAGGTCACGTTTTGTTTGCTGGAAACAAAGGTGGGTACATCACAACTCAAGGGGAAGTAGGTAATCAGAAAGTGAAATTTGACAAGGTAAACTACATTCAACAACTTCAGAATAACTTGCTTTCTGTTTCTCAAATTTGTGATAAAGACTTTAAGGTAGTGTTTGACAACAAGAAGTGCTATGTCCTGAAGAAGGACTACGTCATCCCGGAGGATCAAGTATTGATATCTGCCTCAAGATATAAGGATCTTTATGTCTTGGATCTATCAAATGCCTCCACAACGAATCATGAGGTTCAGTGCTTCTTGTCAAAAGCTACTAAAAAGGAATCCATCTCCTAGCATAGGAGAATGGGACACATAAATCCACGAAAGATGAATCACTTGATCCAAAATGATCTAGTGAGAGGAGTTAACATCAAAGACTTCCAACTTCCAGATTTTTGTGTTCCGTGCAAGAAGGGCAAACAGACGAAGAAATCTCATAAGGAAAAGAAAGTTTACTCTATCGAACTTCCTCTTGAACTTCTTCACATGGATCTATTTTTGGTCCAGTCAGTACAAGAAGCATCGCAGGTGACTTATACTGCTATGTAGTTACTGATGACTACTCAAGATTCACTTGGGTGATGTTTCTGAAATCCAAATCAGAAACATTTGAGTCATTCAAGGAGTTAGTAACTACACTGGAGTCCCTATACAAGTTGAAGGTACGTCAAGTGCGCTCAGACAACGGTACCGAGTTCAAGAATCAGTGGATGGAGGCTTACTGCAAAGAAAAGGGAATTGTGCATCAGTTCACTTCTATCTACACTCCTCAGATGAACGGCGTTGCTGAAAGGAAGAATCGCAGCTTGATAGAGACAGCACAGAAAATGCTAGCAGACTCAAAACTGCCTATCCAATTCTGGAATGAAGCAGTTGCAAATGCATGTTATACACTAAATAGACTTATGGTAGTTAAACACCATGGGAAGACGTGCTACGAGTTACTACAATGATGTAAACCCAATCTAGAGTATCTCAAGCCATTTGGCGCTCCGTGCATCCTACTGAAGAAAACTCAAGAGGGAAAATTCAACGAGAAGGCTGATGAAGGTATCTTTCTAGGATACAATATACCGAACAAGAGGGTTTACGACAACTCAACGGGTCAGGTAGAAGTATGGTGTAATGTTGATGTTCAGAGATACACCACACCACCTACTGGAAAAGGATCCGCCTTCTTTTTCGACTATGATGGATTCTTCAATTCCTTCAACATACCACTCTCCACTTTTAATGATGAATTAGCAACAAAGATGATGTATGATGTACTAAACGCACCGTCTCAGGAATCTACATCGTCCAACGTGCAAGGTGATTCATCTACCAACTCAGGGGGAGCACTTGCAGACAGTGACTCTTCCTCTGATGAAGAAGCGGTGGAGACTGATTAGAACAACCAGGAGTAATAGGTTCCTCCTACAAAATGTCCACAAGCAACTGACATTGATGCCTCTGCGTGTTCGGAACCTCACACTCCTACTGCCTCAAATACTAAACCAAATATTCATAATCTTGATTCTAAGGTAGTTGTTCCAACTACTCCTGGTTCACGACTAAATGTGTATCATCCTTTGGATAATGTCATTGGAGATGTGAGATCAGGAGTTCAGACCAGAAATCAGTTGTATTCAGCTGATTATGCCTCAGTGATAGAAAAGGGTTACATTCATGATGGTGCATATTGTTGCTTTGTGTCTCGGTTTGAGCTAAAGTATGTTAGTGAAGCCCTGAATGATGAGGCATGGGTGAGTTCCATGCAAAAAGAACTTCTTCAGTTCAAGAAGTTAGGTGTATGGACTCTGCTTGATAGACCTAAAGGTGCTAAAGTCATTGGCACAAAATGGATCTTGAAATGCAAGAAAGATGATCAAGGCGTGATCATCAAAAATAAGGCTCGACTTGTTGTCCAAGGATTTCGACAAGTCGAGGGAATTGACTACAATGAAGTGTTTGAACCCGTGGCAAGAATGGAAGCAATCCGCATCTTCCTTGCCTATGCATCTTATATGAAGATTAAAGCTTATCAACTTGATGTGAAGAGTGCTTTCCTTCATGGTGAAATAAGAGAGACGGTGTATGTCAGTCAACCCGAGGGATTTGAGGATCCATATCATCGGGATAGAGTTTGCAAACTCAACAAGGCTCTATATGGGCTTCATCAAGCTCCCAGACCCTGGTATGAGAAACTCTCGACTCACCTTGTGAAACATGGTTTTCGCAGAGGTGTCATTGACTGTACACTATTCATAAAAGAAAAGGATGGAGACCTACTGCTTGTTCAAATCTATATCGATGACATAATCTTCCGTTCAAAGAACGAAGATCTATGTAAAGAGTTTGAAGCAGTAATGAAGGCTGAGTTTGAGATGAGTGCCATGGGAGAGATGAAATTCTTTCTTGCTACAAACCATGATGTAGCACCCGACGAGAATGGTGATCTGGTCGATGCCACCATGTACCAAGGCATGATTGGATCTGTTGGAGCATATATAGTCATATATAGTGTGTCCATCGCTTGTCGAATTGTCTAGGCTTAATGTTATACACTTGATATGTTGTAAACACATGAAACTGGGTCATTCGTAGGAGCATATACGAATGAGACTCAGTCGTACGACCGAGCCATGCTAATGGACTAGTCGTGCGACTGAGAGATGCGATTGGGACATTCGTAAGACTGAACCATAAGTATGGTCCAGTCGTACGATTGAACCATACGCATGGTCCAGTCGTACTATTGAACCATACACATGGTCCAATCGCACGAATGGGCCCAGTCGCATCTAATATGGACCGAGGCCTATATATACCAGTTTCAATGTGTAGAGAAAGAAGGATTCTCTAAGGGTTTTAGAGAAAGTGTGCCCGGAAGCCTAGGGCTGCCGGATAAGAGGGGAGATCATGCTCGATCTTCCCCTTGCCAAGAGTCTTGATTCTTATGTTGTAACGAGCTTGTAATCGTTAGGTATTATCAATGAAACCATTCAATCATAGTTTGTATTATTATTTGACTTTTTGGTTTGTGCTGTTGTTCATCCTTCCGTCAAGAACATGCTCGGAGGTTTATCGATCCCGAAAAACCGACTTAATAGGATCTCTCATGTACCTCACTACCTCAAGACCTGATATCATGTATGCGACATGTTTATGTTCAAGATATCAGGCAAAGCCGAAAGTTAACCATCTGATAGGGGTCAAAAGGATCTTTTGTTATGTGAAGGGCACTCCAACACTTGGGTTGGGGTATCCTCATGACGATGACTTCGAGCTGACAACATATAGTGACTCGGATTACGGTGGCTGCAAGATGAACTACAAGTCTACATCAACGGGATGTCAATTCTTTGGGAGCAGATTAGTGACATGGCAGTGTAAGAAGCAGACCTCGGTTGCTTTGTCAACCTGTGAAGCCGAATACGTTGCTGCTGTAAGTTGCTATTCACAAATCATATGGATTCAACAACAAATGCGGGACTATGGTTTGAAATTCTCTTCTACTCCTATTTTTATTGATAACTCTGCTACGATTGCAGTAACTAAAATCCGGTCCAACATCCTAAGACCAAACACATCGGTATAAAATATCACTTTATATGTGATTGCTTTGAAAAGAACTTAATCGATGTGATTAAAATAAATACTGATTTTCAATGCGCTGACCTCTATACAAAGGCTTTTGACAAACCACGTTTTCTATATCTGTTAGAGGTCAACGACATTAAAAAGAAAAGTGTTGTAATTCCCGATGATGACCATGTGTAGTCTGATGCGTACTGTCCATTTATCTTTTAATTTTAATTTTATTTTTATTTTTATTTTGTTTAAGTAGCTTAATTACATTAATGTTATTCGGTCGCCTATTAAAATCCTAAAAAGCGTAAATCGGTTACGGTTTTAGAATTTTAGGGGGAGAATAGGTCAGTTAGTAATATTAACAAAAACAAAAACAAAAAAAATGAGGGAGAAGGAGAGGCTAGCTGAAAGAAAGCAGATCATATCTGTGATACCAATTCAATGACTTTGGAAAATGATAGTACACAGGTACAAATCACTTGGGACTTTAAAAGATTAAAGAAAATAAGATGCGAAGTTCAAAGTATAAGTGTGTGTAGTCTGAGCAATATAAAAGAAAGACGATAGTAAAACTAGCTACTACTAAGGTAACACAAAGAAAGCAGACCTAGAGGTTGTTAGACCACAGATGATATGTCGGTAGATTCAACACAATAGACGATTAGACCTTATTGGTGATTTCAAGATCAAACTAAGTTGTTCAACAAGCTGTGGGTTAACATCTAATCCCTGGTTAACACAATCAACAAATTCCAGTAAGGGGTGACGAGCAGATTAAACGCCACAAATGTGTGCGAAAGACCAAAATATGAGCAAAAGCAATCAAACTAATAACTTCTGTTGTTGGTGAGATCTGTGTGAAAAGATTAAAAATGCTCAAACAAGAAGATAGGTTATGTGCCTCTCTGCTGTGCGGTGGCACTGACCTAAGGATAAGCATAACCTATAGATTCTAGACTTCATTGTTGTTTTCTGCCTCTCTGTTGTGCGGTGGCACTGACCTGAGGCTTGGCTTCTCTCTAAAAGTTCTAAGAATAGTTTCTTCTTGAAAATTACCCTGAGACCGCTCAAAAATCTCCTAAGGAATGTTGATTACCATATAAGTGTGGGATCAACAAATGCTTGTTGAAATAATCAAACCTAAACTATCAGCAATCTATGTCAAAAGTCTGTGTATGGATTTAAAATAGTTTCTTCTTGAAAATTACCCTGAGACCGCTCAAAAATCTCCTGAGGAATGTTGATTACCATATAAGTGTGGGATCCACAAATGCTTGTTGAAATAATCAAACCTAAACTATCAGCAATTTATGTCAAAAGTCTGTGTATGGATTTAAGAGGACCAGTATACTGACAATCATCGTGGCTGCAATTCTTGAAAGTCCAAATCAAGGTGAGATCTAATAGTACTAGTATGATTTCCTAAACTTCCTAACGACTCTAGATGAAAAACAAGAATTGGGCATCAAAAGGTGTTGATAACATGCCCCAAATGATTTGACTTGCCTGTATGATTCCAATTTGAATTGGTCCAGTTATGGTCGAAAGTAATTGAAGCTGCCTATTCCAGAACTGAATCCATTAGATTTCTTAGGATTTATACCTCACACAAAAAGTCAAAAACAAGATTAGTTTTGTATTTCAGTTTAAGTCTTTTATGGTTTCAATTTAGTCAACTCAGTTTGTTTAATATCGGACTACGTCATGGAATTCAGTAAGAGAGTTAATCATTCAAAAGGTCACGTCTGAGGTGACCACAGGTGTTTTTCAAGTTAAAATCAGTCACATCTAAGGTAACAAGTTGTTTAAAAGGATCACGTCTGAGGTGGTCAAAAGTTTTTCAAGTTAAAATGATCATGTCTGAGATGATCAAATGCATATAAAGTTTAATCAAAAAGTTAAAAGGGGTTAAGTGAGAAATGGTCATAAAGTCAAAGTCATGAGTATGATCCAATCGCACGAATGGACCATGAGTATGGACCTACAGTGCGAATGGACCATACTCATGCACTAAACAGCCGAATGGCACATGAGTATGGACCATTCACCCGAATGGCTTATCAGAATGAGCCATTCGACCGAATGGAAGTGTGCGAATGACTCAGTCGCCCGACTGAAGTCCAGTCGGCCGACTAAATGTAATCGACTGAGCCAATCGCATGACTGAGGTCCATTCACCCGAATAAACCGAGCGAATGGGTCCAGTATGCCGATTGAAATCAGATTCAGGATAAATAGGGCCACAATCGATCGCATTCAACTCATCACCCCCTAGTCTCCCTCATATCGCACAAACTACCGTTACCCTGCCCAAATTTCATTAGACCAAAATTTCTGACTCCTATTGACATTCTGACGATTGTGATTGCTATGCAGGTACAATGTGATGATATCTCACTGAAATCTGATAAAATGGTGCCCTAATTTTAAGAATTTCGACCTACACAAGAACCAAACCATTTAATGGACTAATAACCTACCTAAACCAAGTAAAATGTTAAAATTAAAGTTATTAGGTTATTAGTTAAGTGATTGCGAGTCTAAAGAACCATTACACGACGTCCAATTTCAAGAATTGGTTAAAATTCGAATCTCGGTCGACCGAACAGTGGGTCATGTGACTGGACGCCAGGATGAACTCCAATCGCACGATTGAGCTGATCGAATGACTCAATCGGCCGGATGGATCATACGTATGAGCTCAATTGGCCGACTGAACCAATCGCAGGCTCAGTTAACTGTTTGAACTCAGTCACCTGCTCAGTCACCTGACTGAATCCAGTCGCATGCCAGGACAACCAATTAAACACAGTCGCATGGTTCAATCGCATGAATGAACCAGAATGAATTCAACCAAGTCAATTAGAACTGATTTGTGTCATGTTGTTAGCTAATGGTTATGTGTTTTGTGTTATAGATTGATGGCAGAGAAGTGGTTCATCAACCCCAAGCACAATATCTGTGCTCACTTAGACTCCACAACTCGGAATGGTGCCGAGTTTGCAGGGATCATCGCTTTCCTCAAGCGATCAAGGATCCACAAGGCTATATCTACACCATGCACCCCTTACAGGTCTATACAACAGGCCTTCTGGGAGAATGCATCGGTTGATCGATCATGTGAGCCGTACCGCATAAGGAGTTCTATCTTTGGATTGGACATAGAGATCACTGCTGAACACATTCAGCGTGTACTTGGGTTGGGAGATGATACAAACCACCCCACCAGACTTCACCCGCTGACGGTGAGAGGGTGCTTCATGAGGATGAAGTACGCTAGGGATATCAACGTAGGGGTGCTGAACAAGAGCAACATGTGTCCCCAGTACAAGTACTTGGCAGACGTCATCCTCAAGTGCCTGGCGTCGCGAAGGGGTGGGTTCGATGACTTATCATACTAGATTCAAAATGCCTACGTGGCACTGGTGCTGAACCACCCCTTCATCTTTTCTAGCATGATCTTCTCTTATTTGATAGAGAACTTGGAGGCGAAGGGCAAAGAGGGTTTCTACATGTCCATAGGTTCTTACAGATGATCTTTGACGAGAAGTTGCCCACATTGCCAAGGAGAGCCACGACGCTGTGGCATTAGAGATTATGGATGATACAACGCTGGGTCGTATGAAGGTATATCGGGGAAAGCAAGTAAAGCCCCCGGTAAAGAGACTGATAGGCCATCTGGCCAAGGTGGACTATGTGGCGCCGGGGAGGCGAAAATGGCACCACGTAGATAGTGATTCGAATGTCGAGTAGCTAGAACTCCCTGACGACTCCAATGACAACGACAGTGGTGTTGGTGGAGATGCAAGGCCCACTCAACCTAGGGCCCCCACTGCTAATATAGCATCTCCAGCATCCACCCAGGGTGGAGCAGAGGCTGTAGGGTTCCATCAGGACTTTCGTCTTGATGAGGAGAAGGATACTGATGAGGAGCCCCTAACCCGCACTGTGGGGAGCCGGGTGGTTGCCACCGACCGAGGTATTCGGGAGGTTGTAGGACGCCCTTTCGAATCTGGGGAGGCTAACACTGATCCTACGTATGCTCTCGATCAGTCCAGCAGTGTTCCAGGGGGAGCATCCACCTTGAGGGGATCGTGGAAGAAAAGGATGGCTTAACCTTACGGGTTGAAGAAGAAGAAGATGAGGATGATCTTCATCACCACCACGACCACTACCACCTCTTCCACCACTCCACCCATTACTACCATCCCATCCACCATAGTATCTACTTCTTCTATACCACCCCCAATCCTCACCACTCCACTACCACCTTCATCTATACCACCCCCAATCTTCACCATCTCACTACCACCTTCATCTATACCACCCCCAATCTTCACCACTGCCACCACCACCACCACTAGCACCCAGCAAGACTGTCATCTTACCCATCTTTCCCATCTAGATCCTCTCTACCTCCTAGTAGGGGAGAGGAACAGCTCTCGCCACTTAACCGAATGGTGCTGAAGCTGTTAGTAGCCGACGACAAGAAGACTGCCCATATTTGTCAGCTAGTAGATCTTACTACTACACAATCTCAACAGATATCTCAGCAGGCTCAGTTGATTGAGTAGCAGGCCCAGCAGATTGCTGCACAGAGCACAGAGGTGTCTCAACTCCAGGAGCAATATGTCCAATCAGCCAAAAGGATAGAGAAGTTGGAGACTACCAACAAGACCATCATACTGAGGCTCAAAGGATCTCAAGAGGAGCCACTAAAGATAAAAAATGGGAGATGGAGATGATGGTGATGATGATGACACTGATGATGATGGTGATGGTGATGAGCAAGGAGATGATACTGATGTTCGTGATGATGCTGATCATACTGAACATGCTGGTGATGATGCTGCTCAAGACCATCATGCTGATGCTGGTGATGATGCTGATGATGATGATGATGAGGATACATCTGCTGCGGGTGCCACATCTATGAGTGAAAGGAGGACAAAACGAGCTCAAGATCAAGGTGCCTCCACTTCAGCCCCGTTAGCAGAGGAGCATATGATACAAGACAAGAGTAATACTTAGTTGTTTATGTTATTTAAATCATATGTATTTGAATCTTGTATCAAATTAATGTAATGAATGTTTATATTTAATGTTGATGTTTTCTGTTTTGATTATTAACTATGATTGTTGTGTTACATGTTTTAATTCAAGCAGATCCAAACTACCAGAGAGATGAGTATGATGTTGCTCCCCTCCAACAGATCAAGACTCAGCTCACAATGATTCTTGATCTGCAGGGTATTGTCAGGAGATCAGTGAATTACACTCCTAAAGAAGGAGAGATAATTCATGATCTCACAGACGAGCAACTTGCAGAAATTTTCCAACTCAATCCAGATGAGATCGTGAAAGATGCTCCAACAGTCCAAGTTGAAAGTGATGATGAGCTCAACGACATTGATGAGATCGAGATAGAAGATGTCACAGACCAACACTATCTAGAGTACACTGACATTAAAGGTAATGTCATTCCCAATCTGGGAGACAACCTTGTTAGTGAAACTTTCGATACTCTGGATAGAATGGAAGCAGAGTCAGACAAGAAAGAAGACACAACCCAAGCCTTGGAAGCTGAAGTTAATATCAGAAAGGCTGAGTGGGTTGCGTGCTTTGAAGAAATAAGAGCCCAACGCGGTGCTTCAACGTCAACTGCCTACACCAAGTTGTATAAAGTGAAGAAACATCAAAAGGTGTCGGGCAGAATCATAGCATGGGCGTATTTTGAAGATCTCAACGTTTATGCAGTTAAATATGAGAAAGGGATTGAGTATTTCAGATTCCCACATGACCTGAAGACTCTTCCTGGATTTGAGCTGAACCAGTTAGCAAAGTTAAAATTGTTGTACGCTGACCTAAGGAAAATGTCAGGCTGGTTTGAGACTGCTCTTAAAAGAGAGTACCTCACCAGATGGGTCAACTTCAAACCTCAACAGCCAACGAGGTATCTCAGACAGTCTGAGGTTGATCCCATAACTGGAAAAACCGAAAATAATGCTAAAGTGGAGTCCTCCGTGCACAATGTCAAAGATCCCTTTACGGGAGATGCCACAGGACTTCACTCCATACTTCAAATGGTGGTACTATGATTGGAGGACAGGAGAGGCAGTCATAGTTTTGAAATAGAATGGTGTTATGGAAACCATAAGGGTGTTTGACCCAATGTGGCTTACAAACTTGTCTGCAGATGATGTTTATACATTGTACAAGTGGCCATTATTCTATGAATCTCAAGATATTGTACAAGCTCTACCATTTCAGAACGTTATAAGACTCTGTTTTGCTTTTAAGATACACACCGGAGTCATTAGAGAAGAGAAGAGAAGTACAAGAAGTTTGAGGAACTTATGAAGGATGTGAGGCATTAGACGAAGCTAGGTCCAAGGGGGAGTTTGTAGATACATGTGTCCCTAGTTTCTGATCTTAATGTAATATCTTTGTATTGTCTTACACTTATGTAATTGTAATTGTACGGGTACTTAATGAAATACAATATGTGGTTGTGCTTAATGTTGAATATTTCATTGGTTGGTATGTAATAACGCTTATTGACTTAACTATATAGGTTATGGTTGTTTGAATACTATCTAAATCAATTAATTGACTTAACTAGTTTCTGATCTTAATGTAATATCATTGTATTGTCTTACACTTATGTAATTATAATTGTACGGGTACTTAATGAAATACAATATGTGGTTGTGCTTAATGTTAAATATTTCATTGGTTGGTATGTAATAACGCTTATTGACTTAACTATATAGGTTATGGTTGCTTGAATGCTATCTAAATCAATTAATGACTATGAAACATATTCAAACTTAATCATATGAAGTTCTCATACGATTGGCCCATGCTAATGGACCATACGCATGACCAACTTCATGCACGAATGATTGAAACATTCGTGCACCAGTCGGATGGTTGAAACATAAGATTGGCTCGGTTGCACGACTGAACACTTAGTCGTGCGAATGGATCAACCGCATGACTCAATTGCACGAATGAACCATACAAATGGTTCAGTCGCCCGAATGAGAAACCTAAACCTATAAATACCACTTCATTAATGGAAAAACGTGACACTTCGAATATCTTGATACCTAGACATACCTTAGCCATCCAGAGACCTCTAGTAACCTGTTCCAACTTCAAAGATCGTAGTAGATCGATTGCTAATCGTTCTTAACGTTTAGATTCAATCCTTAATTGATTCTACGTGCGTTCTCACTGATTGGATCACCAATCAAATATGATTCCGCACTATTTGATTAGGTGTACGCGTAAATCTGTTAGTATTCGTTGAGTACACGATCCCTAATAAAGTCTTGCGGTTTCAGTATTAATTTTAGTTTTAATTGGTTCATTCTGAGTTGTTTTAGGTGAGGATGATTCTGGGTGAAGATGAGGTTGTTGAACTAGGTCCTGGTTTCTTATTCTCTTCTTTATTCACCTTTTCTTTGTTGGTTTGATGTTTTGATTTTGATGATGAGCCTTGATTGTGGAAAGTTTCATCATCTTTTGATTTTGAATGAGGTACATGAGTTCCCTTTTCAAAATTAACAAAGAAAGCATCATCAGCTTTTGTTTCTTTTTCAGTCAAATTCACCCTTTTATGAGGTGTTTTTGATTGCTGAAATGTTGTTCTTTTCTTCAAAGGTTCAACATCAGTGGATGTTTTCTCCTTTGGTTTTGGCTTTTGTTTTCGTTGCTGCTTCTTAGACTTTGAATCTTTTTCACAATCAGTAGATTGAGTGTCTGATTAAGCTTTATCAGATTGTTTCTTCTTTGTGCTCTTTGTCTTGTTCTTTTTGTTGAAATAACATTCTTGAGTTGAATGGTTATTTTTGTTATAAATAGCACAATGTTTGTTGAAGTAACAGTCAAATTTCATGTGATTGTTTATATTACAAATGGAACAATAACTGCTGAAGTAACAATCTTCAGTATTGTGATTTTTCATATCACACCATTTGCAATATATATCCTCTGATTCTTCATCAGAGTTAACTGCTTTCTTCTTCTTTGTCAACTTTTGAGGCTTTCCATCCTTCTCCAATTTTCCAGTTGATTTATCATTTTTCAGCTTGTGAGGCTTTGATTTGTTTGCTGCTGATTTTGCCTTCCGCAGATATCTACTGCTCTGTAGATTTGGTTCTCCGCAGATTTGCTACTGAAGAAGGTTTCTTCTTCTAAGGAAGATCCACTGATTGTTTCTTCTTTCCTTTTCCTATGGAAGATGTGTGTACTTTCTCAATAGATGCACACTTTTCTATTTCTTCCTTTGAAGGTTTTTGTTGCTGATGTAGTTCTTGAAGACCTTTATTTAGTTGAGCTATTCGCTTGCAAATAGTCTTCAGCATGTTTCTTTGTTTTGATGGATATAGTAACTTTGATTCTTCAAGAACTTTTGGAATGATTGTTTCAAGAGCAACATTTTTACCAATGTTCAGTAGATCATCATCATGTTTATCAGAATCATCCAAGTCATCACACTCATCAAAGTCAAATTCTGAGTCATTTTGTTTAATATTTTCTAATTCAAAAGACTCAGTTTCATTCACCTCAGTTTCATTGTGATTAACTTGTTTATTAGAGTTTCTTTCAAACTTGGTGCAAGGCATAAAATGATTTGACAAGTTATTTGTCACTGATTCAGGTAAAGGTGAGTAATTATGATGAATAGGAGGTGTAACAGCATTATATCCTAACCTATACCTATTCTTTGATTCAATATGAGAATTTAATAATTTCTCATATTGATGAGATGAAAGTTAAAACTTCTGAAGTTTCACTTCAGCTGATGTATGATCAGCCATTGATTGGGTTAAGGAAGTGGTCAAATGCTCATTGGGCTTTTAGACTGTAATTTTCTGAAACAAGTTTATCTAAATCCTTTCGTAAAGAGTTAATTTTGATTTGATATAATTTATGTTCTCTTACATGGGATTCATTCAAAATCATTGTTTCTTTAACTTTATCAGCCAGTTGTTGATACATCTCCTCTACTATATATGGATGTAGTTCTTCCAAGTCTTGTTGGCAAATGTTGGCAAATGTTGGTAGATGTTAAGGAGCTTCCTAGGTAAGCTTGAAAACTTGAACTGAAAGCTGCAAAGGCTGCTTTTTGTTCTTCAGAGTCCAAAACAATAGTGATGGGCTCTGTTTGGTTGTTATTTGATGAAGACTTTGTTGTAGATGTTTCTCTTCTATCATCATATCTTCTTTTTTCTTTTTTTTCTGACTTACTTTGAGAAGATTTCTTTAAAGGTTTTGAAGCATAAAAACTTACTTCCTCTTCATCTTCACTCAAAGTACAAGAGAAGTCACTATCATTGTTGGAAATAAAGACACTTCCAGCACTTTTTGTTCTTTAAAATGATAGGGTGAGACATGTGTTATCATACTCTTGTTTCTGATTTCTCATCCATTTCAAGAGCCTCAACTTTAGCTACCAATGTATCTAAACTAGTTGCTTTGAGGTCAATGCTTGAACATGGACATTGTTTGCTTCCAACTTTCTTGCAAAGTATGGAGCATCTTTTTGTTTAATTACTCATTTCTATATTTCAACTCCAAGATATTCATCTCTGTTACAAGTTGCATAAATCTATGGAGTTGTTAAGGAATTGATTCACCCTCAATATGATGAAAGGTTTCATATTATGAACAAAGGGTGTCTCTCCTAATGCTTTGGATCTCATCACTCCCTTCATAGAGTGTATGAAGAATTTTCCACAAGGAGTTTGTTGTTTCATAATTTTCACATCTGATTAATATTTCTTCAGGTAAGGCCATACTAAGCATATTGTATGCTTTAATATCAACTTTCACCTTTTTAATATCATGAGGTGAATATCCTTTGTACTTATGGGTTGATTGTTGTCATTGTAATCAGCCCCAAGAGTGGGTGGAATATGAGCACCTTTAGTTATTGAAACCCATAAGTCAGAATCTGTATAATTCACATGATTCATGAACTTGATTTTCTAGGACTTAAAATCTGCTTTACTTTCCAACTTTGGAGGTTGGTATGATGATCCACCAAAGTTACTCATGTTTAGTTAAAGTATAAGATTTTAACTATTATGGAGTACCTTTTGGGTAAAGAACTAATTAGTGACAAAACTTAACAAAAATTAAGCAATTGAGATCAAGAATCAGTCAATCCTTTTAATGATAGTTAATATTCAAATCAAGAATTTTGTTAATGTATTTGTTCAAATAAACTAAACAATTGATGAATGTCAATCAATAACCCAGATCTACTATTCAATTGATTTGAATATTGATCTAAGTTAATCGAGCAACGGAATAGTACTCCTTGAAAGACAATTAAATGTTTTTATTTAATGTTCACACAAAAACGATTTGCTTGAAAATAGTAGATCTAATCAACAGACAATTAAACACTATTACCACTGATAGATCAATCGATCTAAATCAATGAGCACTTGGCTCTGATACCACCTGTGAATCCTAGGATCGCAATCAGGAATTATTAGTGTTAAAGAAAATCAAGTTAATATTTCCAGAATCAACATTAACCATGTTTAATTGTTTGATTAATGAATAATGATTATGACAAACACAATAATATGAACACAATAAATAATCAAACAGGATTTGATTAAAATGTATTAAAACTATTCAATGATTACAAATGAATAATCAATGAATGACATAACAAATAAATGCTTTTGTCGTGTTGATGTTGATGTGACGGCTGTTAGGGTTTATGTTTGTGTGAATTGATGTGATGTTTTTGTTTTGATCATCTAATGTTCATCATCATCTCTCCTTTGATGTGAAACCTAGGATCCATATTTATAGGCACGTGTGTTTCAATTAAGGAAACATCGGATCTCTTAGGATTTTCACAACTGTCTTGTTGACGTGTTGACTTGTTGACTTGTAACACTTGTATTATTTTCATACAAGTGTTTGGAGTCCGCAGCTACATGGTCTTCCGTAGATGATTGTTAATCCGCAACAATCTTGTTCTTCTAGAGATAATTTGTTTTTCTGAAGGTATCTTCACTTCAAATTCAGAGCTGGTTGTTCATCCACAGAGGATCTTTAGATGTATTTTACTTGTAAGAAACATATCTACGAAAGAACAAAATGTCCATCCGTATATGTTTCTTACACTTGATCAATTTCAGTAATTCACCAATTATAATAGTTGTACCTACACTTATACACAAATTAACACACATATAGGTAAACCTATATACATAATGCATACATCAAAATAATGAATTATAACCATTCATTACAAGTATTGATTAAAGTTCTAAGCCTATACAAAATGATCTAGATCTATTGTTCTTAGATCTAACACAACAAAAGTAAGTCCCTCATATGACTAGTAAAACTGTAGAACCCAAAAATCAACGATGAGGTTATCACGGTCTAGAAGGCCTACTAATTTTGATGATTATGTAACCTACGTAAATGAAGCTGATTTGGATTTAGGAAAGTGTAACGATCCAACCTCCTATAATGAAGCCATTAGTAGTAATCAATCGTTTGAATGGAATAAAACTATGATTGATAAGCTTGATTCTATGTATTAAAATAATGTTTGGGAATTTGTTAAATTACCTAAGGGTGTTAAGCCTGTAGGATGTAATTGGGTTTTCAAAACCAAATTAGACCCGAATGGTAATATTGAACGTCATAAAGCACGATTGGTTGCTAAAGGCTATACTCAAAAGGAAGGAATTGATTATCAGGAAACCTTTTCACCTGTTTCATGGAAGGATTCCTTAAGGATCGTTATGGTCTTAGTAGCTTATTTTGATTTAGAGTTACATCAAATGGACGTCAAACCCACTTTCCTTAATAGTGACGTACATGAGGATGAGTTCATGAACCAACCTGAAGGTAAAGAACACTTGGTATGTAAGTTAAAGAAATCCATATACGGGTTAAAACAAGCATCGCGTTAGTGGGATTTAAAATTTGACGAAGTTATAAAGAAACAAGGTTTCATAAAAAAATCAAATGGATCAATGCACCTACCTCAAAATGAGTGGGAGCAATTTTGCTATACTTGTCCTTTACGTAGATGACATTTAATTGGCAAGTAATAGTTTAGATTTGTTGCATGAGTCAAAGAGATTACTTTCACGTAATTTTGAGATGAAAGATCTCAGAGAAGCTTCTTATGTAATATCATCGAAATACACCAAGATCGAGCCAATGGAACACTAGGATTGTCTCAAAATGCGTATATTGAACGTGTCCTTACGCGTTTTAATATGTAACATTGTTCTCCCTCAATTGCTCTAGTAGTTAAAGGAGACGTTTTTGGTTTATTTCAATGTCCAAAAACAGAGGATAAGGAGTAGATGAAATTTATACCTTATGCTTCAATAGTGGGAAGTTTAATGTATGCTCAAGTTTGTAATCGTCCTGATATTGCATATATTGCTGGAATGCTAGGTCGATACCAATCTAATCTTGGCCTAGATCATTGGAAAGCAGCAAAGAAAGTATTGCAATATCTTCAATGGACAAAAGAGTATAAGTTGACATATAGAAGAACTGACAACTTAGAAGTGGTGGGCTATTCTGATTCTGACTTTTCCAAATGCAAAGATGATAAGAAATCAACATCGGGGTATATCTTTATGTTAGCTGGCGGACCTATTTTATAGAGGAGTCATAAGCAACAGTTGACAATAACCTCAACAATGATGGCAGAATACGTTATAGTTTATAATGCAACTTGCCATGGGATGTTGGTAAGAAATCTTATTACCGGACTCAAATTTATTAACTCCATATCACGACCGTTAAAGATTTACTGTGACAACTCAGTTGTCATCAGTTTCTCGAATAGTAACAGTTCAAGTGGAGCTGGTTTATATCTCGATACAACATATTTGTTCGTACAAGAACGGGTAAAGAAAAAATAATCTTTGTATCAAGAACATTTGCACAAAAGATATGCTTGCGGATCCGATGACTAAATGTCTACCACCCAAAACTTTCCAAGAACTCGTAACAAGATGAGCTTTACTAGAGACCTTATATAATAGCATATCAAGTGTTCATTTATGATTAATGTGATTTCTTCAAATATTTATTATGTCTATTATAACTTATATATGTGCTTCGTGATCTATAGACAAGTTTGTGCAGATAAATATTGTACATTAAGGGTTTATTTAAATTATTTTGGTTTTGTGTTCAATGTCTTATATTGAGACTTTAGTATGACCGTTGGGGGTCTCAAATTAACTTTAATTTGAATGACTATAACTATTTGCTATAAGTTTCAATATGAAACCTGATGAGTCTTTAACTTGGCCAAACTTATATATACTCATCACAAATGATCACTCGGCCAAGTGGGAGAATGTTAGAAATAACCTGTAATATGTGCCTACAGATCATTTAAATAAGTTTCACCAAATGATACAATTAGTCTCTCATAGTATAAGAGGGTTATTTGATGGAAATATCCCAAAATTATAATTAGGGATTCCCCTTAGATGTTATAAATAAAGAAGTGAGAAGATAACCAAAACACACCAATAACTTATTCGCTCAAGATCATCCATCGACCTCTCTAAAGATCATAACGGGAACGAATCTCACGATGATGACTTCATTATCTTCATCAAAGATTTCTATTCTCACAAGTAAGTTGTAATTGTTTTGATGTTTAGTTTATATTTGAGATTGAATAAACATGATTAGGGTTTCATGTTTTTATCCATGTTTCGATATAATCAACACACAAGCTTTGACACTAATTTTTGCACGTCTTGGGCTAATTGGGAACGGGTTACCAAGAATGGTTAATAAACAATGCGAGTACACAGCCCGTTTTGGGCTTAAAATTGGGTTGGGCTTACCAATTCACAAAGAAATATGAATTTCCACTATTGGCTAACACAGCTTTTTGCGCTCCAAACTAACATACTCTTCCAGAAAATATTTTGTCCTTTTAATAATATGTTTTGATAGTTCACAATCTTTAAAAAAGAATACCTATGGTTATAGAGTGGTTGTTTGTACATGCATTATCAAGACTTTGTCAACATTCAAATGCATTTTATATGACATTTAACTTGTTTATCTTTTTATCTACTATAACCATTTTAAAATCCCACCTTAATATCTACATCAATATCTACCATAGAATTAAAATCCTCAAATACTTGAGGTGAAACAAATATACTGTACGTCATAATATTGCTAGGTTACAAACCCTTCTCTCTTTTTTTAAGTGTAGATTTTTTTTTCTATTTCACTTGTCTAATGAATAAAACACCAAATTTAAAATACTAGGTTTTTCATAAATAACAATAAAAATCATTATTCCATAATAATATAATTATTAATATGTATAAAACTAATAATAACAGTCTTATTAATCTTACATTATTCAAAATTATGTAAAAAATCAGATTACACTAAACTTTTAGTATACACTATCTCCTAGTTTTCTTATCCTTGATTATCCTCAATTTCCCGTGCTTTTAAAGTAATCTTGTGTATAATTACTTTAACAAGATCTATATCTTCTTCCTCAACACCATTATGAACCTGTGATTCTTCACCATTATCCATTAACTTTTTAAAATGGGCTTGCCCGGATAGTTCTTCTATGGCCACATAGATTGTTTCCACACATTTAACTACTTCAATTAGTATTGACGCGACTGTTATGATTGGTATGATTTCAAGAACATCAAACTCTCCAATCATTGAAGCCTTCAACATCGTATTCACTTCCTCTACCGCGTCTTTACATTTTTGTAGATGCATGGTGCAATTAGAAGGATATGTGAATGATTTAACTGAGTTTGCTATTTCTTTTAAGGCTTTTCCCCCCTCCAAGCTCATTTTTGTGCAGGGTTCTTGAAGTTTTTTCTTAAACTCCAAGGGTATCTGTAGATATTGTAAAAATGAAGCAAGTATTTAGTGATCATGCTTTATACAAAATTTACTATTTATTTAATTTGGCCCGTCATTTGTAGTTAAATGACATTGCTAATTGTCTGTTATATAAGTGATAAAAGTTTGAATTATTATAATTGTAAAATATAACCGTTATAACTTATAAGATATATTTGATTTTTGATCTATAAAGAAACTTGTATGTTTATTTAATATGGTTGTAGTAACTGGAATTTTAGTTGTAACTATCAATCTTCTCACTTAAAGATGAGATTTATCTAATGAGTAAAGTATTTAAATTTAGTGGCATCTCCTTAAAAGAATTATAACCATTATAACGAGTTGATGTGTGTTTTAATTATGTTATATTGTAGAAGATATATAGTTAATTTTACATAAGTTATGACTGTTTGTAATAAAAAATAATTTTTGCATTTTTAATTAATTAAATAATTATGTCTTGATAATATTTTTAATATAAACGATTTCCAAATTTAAATTTAATGAGTTAACTCTTTCCCTAGAACCACTGTATGTATTCGACTTCCATAGAAATTTCATATTCATTTAATTCCAATCTAACCTCGAGTCTCACAGCTGTTGACTGCATTTTCTATTTCCCCCCTATTTTAAAAAAAATAAAAAAGAGAAAAGAGAAGGGGTATTAATTGTATCTCTAATCTTCTTTATTCCTTCCTGCGTCAATAACTAGAATGAAAAAAATGGGAACGTCAATGCATCCGATCATCAAAGTTCGTTATTATTATTGTTATTATTATTACTATTACTTTTGCAATAACTCTTGGTTAACTTATAATAATTACTTAAAATTAACCCTTACACCCTATTAAGCTCCATGCGCTAGACACGTACTAACCTATTGTTATGGTAGGACATCTATGAAAAAACTACATCTTTGAAAACCTACCCAATATTGGTAGAGCTAGAATGGAGGGTGATTAAGGCGTGATGGTGTGACAAAGGCTGTCATGCACCGTGGTGGTGATGGTGCCAACGTTAGATTGATAGTTGTACAATTGAAGAAGCAGCTCGGTTTAAAGATATCAACATGCTATTGAATTTAATTAAGCGGGCAAATTTATAACTATATGGGAAAAATTCATCATATTCCTTTTTTTCTTACAATTATTCTTTACTTTTAAAGTAAATAATTTTGAATGTTATTTCTAACTTTTACCGGTAATTCCTTTTCTCATCAATTTTAATCTAATCCACATAACACATAGCTTGGATGTTTAAATTCCGAAAGCTGTGATGTATTTATTTTTAAAATTTTGAAGGAGGGAGTTGGATCAGATGGAAAACTATTAGGAGTTAAGATGGCGATTCCTTTGAAGTCAAGAGTTTGAGCGTTGCTTATGACGGGTTAATGTAAATTAGCTGTGTAGATTAGATGGATTAGGATACATAAGTTATGGTCTTGCAATTCAAAACATTTTATGCTAATTTTTTTAGGAATTATTGTTTAAAAATGCAAAAAAGAAAGAGAATAATACATAGCTAATAACATATATTAATTGTATGTATATATGTTGTACCCTAACGTATTCATTTTATATATTTAGAGTTAGTTAAGATCATATGAGAATTATTATTTTTTTTAAAAGGAAAGAAAATGTTTGATTAATTCATACTTGGAGTTTTGCATCAAGATATCCATTTAGAGCTTCAATATGGTATCCACATTGTCGTATCGCACCACCAATCTTCAAGTATTCTTTCCACGGATGACTAAACCTAAATTTTCCATGTCCTGGCTCCCACCATGCAAAATTTGCCTGCTTCAATCACACACATTACTTAATAACACTTCGCTTGTAATTAGTCGATCTCTATCTATAAATGTATCCAAAAAACACATATATATAATTTCTATACGCGTGAGCGTCCATGCAAGTATTTGCTAGTGATTTGGAAACTGACCAGTGATTCCTCGGTAGCTTTAGAATTAATAACACTTTTGTAAGCCGCGAGAAAGGATTTGTCAGCTGGTTCATTAGAGCTATCAACACTATCTCCTTCCAATGGAAGTTTGAAAATTTCTCCCCCAAATCCTGCATTGTTGATTGTAATTTAAGATTATAAAAAAACACAAGACTATTTTTATGATTAATATACTAGTAGCAATTTAGTATTACTTGTAACATAATTGATGGTTAACTTATGATGCATAAATATACCTTCTAAGAAGCTAGCAAGCTTTTCCATATTGGAAACAATAAGATTATGAAGATCTTCCCCGGCCCATACAGGACAAACACATATGGATATAACTATACAAGTCACACCACCTATGAGGATCGTCGATAGGCGTTGGTGTGCCAGCTCTATGATTTTATCAACACGATAACCCGAAACAGCTACCAGACTGAATGTGAGGATGAATATCATCACTCCATAATCATACCTCTTTTTAATCTGCGGTATAAATCTTGTAAAGGTGGCACATGCGACTACAATTTTAAAGTATTAGAAAGAGTATATTATTACATGTTAAGACAGATATATATTTAATTATTTGTATATTAAAATCTCACCTAGAAGAAACACAAGCCACCCAAGAACAATGGGTTCAGCCCTTGTGCCGAAAAGGCTAGCCAAGTATTTGGCCCCGATGCCAAGCGCACCTGCTAGCAAAGTGGCTAAGCCTCTATTCATACCCTTGCATAAGGTTGCACCTAACACCAAAGTAAACCAAACAATTTAGAAATAATGAAAGTTCATATATAAATGATATGAATAACAATTAAGCTTTGTAATTATATTAATGATTTCACGAACTCACCGGCTGTGTACTCAAACACGACCACCACGGTCAAGATAGCCCATACACCAGCTTCACCTATGCCTTTATACAAGGGTCTAAGATAATAGACCATTGACACCAATGTAATGGCTAATGCCACCTTAAATGAGTGCATAATTCTTCTTGGATCATCTTTTCCAAGCTTAATTATTTGCATGATGAATTTTAGAATCAGAGCTTTCATTTTAGAAGATGAAGACTTATTGCAGGCAATGACCTCCATGCAGCTTAAGGCATAGGTGAGATGAAAGAGAGGTTATCAAGTGAAATGAACTTGGTGATATATATAAGGAGAGTATATCATAATTCATAAAATTATAAAGATAGTCATAAAACAAGTGGTGGTTTTCATGTTTTTGGAGGGTTCTCAACAGGCAACATTTACAGTAATTTACAGCTAGTGGAGAATAATGATGCTCCAATAGAAAATTTCTGTTTATTCTGATAAATTACTTGTAGTTTATAACTTTACTGATATCAAAGGTGCACACAAACATAAAATATTTTAGCCACCGATCTGTTTTTTTAAATATATTTGTGAACGTAGCTGCTGGATTTCTTTTGCCTAACGGAAGTACACTCGTTATTTTTCTATTCACCTTAATTTCAGATGTATGGAAAATACATTAAATTATATTTACACTCAAACATAGTATGACCCTATAGATATAGACCATTATCATTATAAACAAAATTACATCAGAAGGTGGACTTCAACATAAAAAAAAAAAAAAAAAGATCTAGCTCGTTGAGCGACGATCTATATACTCACAATTATGTTGTATGTGGTAATATCGTATTATACTACTACGTTAAATACACGTGTGTTACACAAGTTAAAACAATAAATATAAAATTATGAATACGAAATTGTGAATATAAAATTTTGAGATAGTAAAACATGTATAAATTGAGAAGATGAACTGTGATATACATTGAAGTAGAGATGTTTTATAGTGAGTAATTGCTAATTGTAATTTTATTTTACTTTGTAAATCTTGATATTTTATAAATGTCTACTTGAAAGAATACGATGGTTAAATTATTTAAATTTAAATAATGATTAGCAAGAAGTTTAATTTAATTTTAACAAAATTAACTCTTATTAAAATATTTGTAATAAATAGTAACAAACATTTTATTTATATTTAGAAAAAGTTTAATTGACTAACATATCAGTAAATAAATATTTATTAAAAAAACTATATATATATATATATACTAGTTAGTAACTTTTATTGTAGTAAGTACATGTGTTCAATTTCTAGATAGAGCCTAAGTAGACAACTTAAAAAATAACATGTGATTTTTAGATATTTTGATTTATTATTATAAATTAATTAGTATTTTGATAGAAACCCATAAAACTTCAAGAATTAGAGCGTGAGTATTTTGATTTCACTACCTAAGGGGTTTTTAACGATTGATTACCGAAAAGTCTTACAAACTCGCGCTTCGATTGTTTTACGTTAAATTAGCAAGGATTTGTTATTGACATATTTAATGATTACCGACAACTTTTACCCTCGGTAATCCGTCATAAAGGTTATTCAATAAATGTTGGCACTTCCTGGATATTAAATAGATTACAAATTCTTAAAATTATAAAATTTACCTACAATATATGAAAATAAAATTAATTTACGCCAAAAATATAATATTAAAAATAAATTCTTACCACGAACTTACTTTGGACTCGGCTTTAGCTAATTTTCCGTGACTTAAGTAGCCAATAAAATTCAACAGTATAATAGAAAAAAAAGAAGAGAATTTTCTTGTTTACAGAATTTTTTACAGCTTAATGATTAGAAATCATACAATTTTGTTATGCATATTGAAATTTAAACAACTATATATAGTTTATAAATGCAATGTCCATTCGCATTTGTTGGATCCTGTATGCCCAAGACACATAGAACATTGATGTGTTAGTACGTCATGATCCAAATCGGGTCATACCCAATAATAAGCTTAGCAAACACCAATAAATATTTGATTGATGATATGATCATGCAATTAAATATATGCACCTAATTAGAAAATGGGTTTTCTAATTTAAAGAAATGAGAGATAGAACAAATTATATAGATAATTTGTTCATGAATTATTATTATTTACATTGTTATTTAAATGGTTAAATAACAACAAATAATATGTGTACTTATGTTATATAATCGAAAGGGTTTTATTATATAACATCTTAACATCTTAATGTGTTAGTTGTTTTAATTATTTTAGATTGTATGAGTTATATAAATAAAAGGTTAATTATATATCTTATCAATTAACTAATCACATATAATGTATACTAATGTATTTAACTAAAAGGCTTAGTTATATAACTTGTACACACCTTTTTAAAGATGTAACACGACCTCACCACTTCTAATGTGTTACAAAGTAATTCAAATGGGATGGAATGTAGTTTTGAATCCAGATTTTTGGCCCCTTTAGGTTGTATGGCCTTCCACATTTGTCTTGAAAAAAGTACACTCATTATGATAGTGGTTGAGTGCAAGTCTCAACATCCTATCTCTCTCTCATTTGCACAAATAAACTTCTAGAGAAAACTCCATATGCTCTCTATTTTCACAGCTGAAGAAGGTGTTTTAGAACTCCTTTTGGTCGTTTCTTGGGTCCTCTCATGACTCAAGTTATGCTCCTTCATTTGTGCAAGAAAGGAAAAAGGATTTCCTCTCTTCTCCCAAAGTTCTCATGGCTAAAAACGGTTTTCAGCAGGCCTTTGGGCGTTTTTGGTGCTTGAAATCCTAGCAACCATGATGTTTGCTTAAAGGCTTGTGGGTATGGACACTTGAGGACTTCTACCCTTGAAGTCTTGGCCCTTTTCAGACTCATTTCTGCCTTCTCTTTGGTCGTTTTTGACAGCATCCAGAAAGGTAGTATTATGGTATGATAATGTCATGTTTTTGGGTGTTCTTTTTCATATTGTATGCTTGCTTTTCACATAATAAAGATCATTTTGTCTATGGTTTGTTGGTTTTCACATGATAATGGTAATTTTCAGAAACTTTAACATGTTTAAAGTAGTATATTCCGCTGCGTTTCATATGTTTAAATGGTTAAACAAGTTGTAAATGGTCCAACAAACCCCTCAATGGCATCTAAAGCCGGTTATGTGGAAACTAGAATCATTATCCTTGTAAAATCGGTTTTAAAGGATGTTTATCAACTCATTAGAGGCTGATTTTGGTTGATTTAGTAAACCCCATGTCTTTCAAAGTTATATCTTCATGCTTATGATTAAACTTTGAAATATAGGAATGTCAATTGGTTGATATGTTTTGGTTATTGTTTGTTTGGACAAACAAAACCTAATTTTCAGTTTATGTTAGCTGAAAATTTGGGGTTTGATGGGGTTTATTTTGTTTGTTGAATGATGTTTGTGATTGTTCATTTGATGGTGCATAACCTAGCTTAGACCTTGTGTTGTTTTGGTTTGGTTGCATGTTTGTTTTGGTTATTTTGTTCAATTGGGTTGTAAGTTTTGTGCTTGTAATTTATCTATTTATTCATTGGGATGTAATAATAGATTAGGATTATTTCTATTTTACTAGAAAATATGTATTAGGATATATATTATGTAAAAGAAGATGCTCGGGAAGGAAGCACAAAAGGAAGACACAAAGTGGACTTGAAGCATACAGATGCGACATCAAGTGGGAGATCCATTGTGATCTCAATTTTGTGTTGTTGATAACCCTTAGGAAAGACCTAATGACCACACTTGTGATGGCAAACAAGTGTGGTCACAATAGTAGCTATGGTTATGCATATGTGGTTGTTTATATTATGCTTGTTTGATTGTGATTTTGTAAATGATTGTGTGATATTTGGATGTGATAAACAATCTTAATAAAAATGATCTTAACAAACTAATATAAAAATAGCTCTTAATCATTAAGTGTTAATAAATGGTTATAAAAGGATTAATGATTTCATAATAAAATGGGTTTTATTAAAAGAACCATAGGGTACCAAGTATTTGTAAGCATGCAATTACAAGGTACATAGAGTTTTCAAAGTCTAGAATTAATGGAAACTTAAATCCCTTTGGTAACAAGTCTATCACCATCCTTTTACACGACACTCGAATCACTTGGGAACTATTTGTGGGATAAAGGTCACCTAACCACTTGTAGGGAACTTGTATCTTTGAGGTGAGTCTAACGTACTTGTGGGATAAAGGTCACCTAACCGCTTGTATGTGAAAACTCACATGTGTGTGTAAGTAGGACGACTTGAATTGGAAACCATGTGATTAGGGTCACCGAAGCATGGCGCACAATGGTGTTGATGGGATTATACATGCCGACTAAACATACGATGTTTAACCGATCCTAAGACTAGAAGTTGCAATAGGTTGCAATTGTCAACTGTTGACTACCTTGTTAATTTAAATAATGGGATAAATGTCACCTAACCATCGTTTAAATGTAACGTTGGATTCTAGATTTTAATTTTTAATTGTCTATGAGACATTTAAGGGTATTAACGATTAAAATAAGTTTATCAGAAATACTAAAATGAACTTTGTCAATTATTGTAGTGATGACCGCTAACTATTACGCTACCACCCCGATCGTCCCTTCCCTATCACTAAGATCTATTCTCGAGAGGGATCGTTCTCAAGAATGAGTAAAGGCCTATGTCCTTGACGATCCCATACCTCACCAACGAACACTGTTGATGTTAAGGCTTTTTGACGATTGGCTTAGGCACACTAAGGATTCTGTGCAAGTATCCTCCCTCATGTTGGGAATACGATTCCCGAACTCCAAAAGGGTTTAGAGCACAATGGGGCATATGACATGACAATCTAGTTGAAGGAAATGTTCCTTCAAAAAACTTTAGTAGATTGCTTCGAAACGGTTCGAGCACTTTATGCATGTCACATGGAAGAAACCCAATCGATATCATCTTATATATTCTTAAGATGAAAAGCCACATTGAGAGCCTCAAGATGCTTTACTATCCTGTCTCAAACTATTTGGCCAAGGATTTGACCCTTGATTGTCTAACTAAAGGTTTGAGACATTCATAATAAACTGTAATATGAACGAGTGGGACAAGAGCATCGGTGAACTTCATGCAATGCTCGAAGCAACCGAGGCAGGGATGGGTAGAGAGGTTCTACCTATTCTCTCGATCAATGAGGGAGGCTATAAGAAATGGCCAATTCCGATCCTAAGGCAATTATTGCCAAAGGAAAGGAATACATCAAAGCAAAGGTTAAATCGAAACCTCGAAAAACCTAAGCTTATGAAGCCTAAGGTAACGGAGAACGATCCATGCTTTGAGTATGGAGAGATAGGACAATGAAAAGGAATTGTCCCTCCTATCTCAAGGAGTTGAAAGACAAGAGGGATGTTGGGCAAACCTCAAATACAATTTCCATGATTCACACATTGTATTAAATGTCATTTCTTCAAACACATGGGTATTGGATACCGGATGTGAGGCTCATACTTGCAATTGTTGCGAAGGGGTTCAAAAGAAATGTGCGCTTCAAGGAGGGAAACTCTATTTTGAAACTTTCAAATGGTTTGGAAGTTGTTCTCAAAACATTTTGTATGCACCTAGTTTGACTAGGAACATAATTAATGTTTCCTATTAAAACAATAGATCATGATTTAAAGTTTGTAAATAATGGTATTAAATTTTATGGATGATGTATTTCATTTTAAGGATATGCCTTTTTAATGATATCCATGAATTGGTTCATGATAATTCGTCCTATAATAACTCATTATACACATTAAGCACCAAGAAACTTAAAAGGGGTTTAAGTTATTATTATCTTTGACATTGTCATCTTGGTCACATAAACAAGAATTGGATTCAAACACTTCAAAAGAATGGTCTTTTGGAAACAAATGAAAATGTTTCATTTGATAAGTGTGACCAAAAGACTTATTAGGAATGATACATTTGGATGTATGTGGTCCTTTTAAGACAATGACAAAGATTGGTGAAAGATACTTCATTACTTTTACCGACAATTACAGTCGCTATTATTGTGTGCACTTGATGACACATAAGTATGAAGCTTTTGAAATGTTTAAAATCTTCAATAATGAAGTAGAAAATCAACTCTACATAACTATCTATGTTCTTCATTCTGATAAAGGAAAAACTGAACCCTATTTGGATATGGTTCATTTTATTATGGCTATGAGCTTACCATCTTTATCATTTTGGGTTTTCGCATTGCTCTTTAAGGCTCATATTATGAATATGACCCAGATCAAGAAAGTGTAGATTAGTTGAATATCCTAGAGACTGTATAGGATACTGTTTCTTTGACTCAACAGAGCAAAAGTATTTATTGCTCAAAAGGCTAAGTTCTTGGAAACCGAGTTCCTTATCGAAGGAATGATATATAGAACTGTGTAACTTGATAAGGATCAAGATCCACAAGCCGATACACTATGGTTGACACTAGCTATCAACAAGAGGTTGTTTATGATCATCAAGAGGTTGATCAATACACACAAAACGTTCACAAATCTGGTAGAGTTAGTATTCCATCTAAGATATATGGATATTCCAAGAATGGATGCTATATGATTGACCCCTGTAGGCTAACCATATACCAAGATGCTATGTCCAATTTGGATTGGGACAAATGACTAGAAGCCATGAATGTAAGGATGCAATCCATGTATAACAACCAAGTTTGGGAATTGGTTGACCCTCCACTTAACTCCAAACCAGTTGGATACAAGTGGGTTTTCAACATGAAAATAGATATACATGGAGACTTGAATACTTATAAGTCAAGACTTATAGCATAAGGTTTCCATAAAACCCAATTGGTTGATTATGATGAAACTCTTACACCCGTGGTAATGCTAAAGTTGATTAGGATATTATGTGCCATAACTGCATATTCTGAATATGAGTTTTGGCAAATGGATGTCAAAACCGCTTTTCTAATGAACATCTCAAAGTGACTGTCCATATAGTTCAGCATGATGGTTTTGTCGATCCATGACATCCTAATAAAGTATATAAGTTAAAGTGATCAATCTGTGGATTGAAACGAGCATCGAGAAGGTTGTGTATATAAGAATGCCAGTGGGAGCATAGTTACATTTTTTGGAATTGTATGTTGATGACATACTACTATTTAGAAATAATATTCCAACCTTGGAAGGTGTTAAAACCTAGCTTGGAAGATGTTTTTCATATAAGATCTCGTTTAAGCCACCCATATTTTGGAATAAGGATCTATAAGGATAGATCGAGGTGGTTGATAGGGTTAAACCAAAGTGCATATATTGATAAAATCTTGAAAAGGTTCAAGATGGAAAACTCTTAGAAAGGTATGGTATCTATTCAAAAAGGAACAATGTTGACTACGTCTCAATGTCCAAGCTCATAAGATGAGCAAAAGCAAATGAAGGATATCCCAAACGCATCTGCTATAGGATCCATCATTTGTGTAATGATATGCACTAGACCGGACGAGTCATGCTTTTTAAGTATGACAAAGTAGATACCAATAGAAATAACCATTGGATGGCTATTAAAAGTATATTAAAATACCTTAGTAGGACTAAGGATATGTTTCTAATATACGGATCTGTTGAAGAGGAAGTCGTTGTAAAGGGTTACATGGATGCAGGCTTCCAAAACTGATCGAGATGATTCTCGATCACAATCGGGGTATACTTCCATTATGAATGGAGGACAAGTGTCCTTGAAATGTTCAAAGCAGGACACGGTAGCATTGTTCACTACAAAATCCGAATACATAGCCGCTTCATTGGCAGCTTGGGAAGCTGCATGGATAAGTTTGTCCATTGCTTATCTAGGGGTGGTCTCTACCATTCAAGACCCCTAGAAATCTTTGGTAGTTATGTGGGTGCGATTGCTCAAATCAAGGAACCCCGTACTCATCAAAAGACTAAACACCTTGAGCGGAGATTCAACATCATAAGGGATGGAGTTGAAAAAGGGTAAAGATATGTATTCATAAAGTTCGTAAAGATCAAAACATTGCGGATCCATTCACGAAGCTCCTTGTGAGGGCAAAGTATGAGGGTCATACTTGTGCCTTAGGACTTCGATATTCTAGTGATTGGAATTGATCTGTTTAGCATATAAAATATGGAACAATTGTAATATTTAACTCTTTTATATATTTGAGTTATGTTCCTTTTTAGCATGTTTACATCCATGAATATGTTTATTATTCTAAATGTCCGTAATCGGTCATATTTGTGGGAACAAATATGAATGTAAGACTATTATGAACATGGATTGGTAGATATTCCTAAGGTATGAATATAGAGCAATTGGTTGCTACCAAGGTTTATAGATATTTGTGGGATGCAATATTGGACTGACCCGCGTCTCAAATTTTACTACATAGAATCTCTTTGATTGATCATAAGTAATTTTGAGTAAAGGCGAATATCATTTAGTATCCTCAGACTTGAGATGCATATTGGGTTTTGATATTCACCAAATGTTGTACCTTGAGTTAGTTCTTCACTGTTCTGAAATAATGGACAGTACATAAGGCTATGTTCAGGTGTGACACAAGGTGATTGTGAGAAACGTATGCAGTCAAGATGGGATTTGTTCTTCTTATTCGTTGAGAGCAAGATGTCTAGGGCCTAATTAAGTTAAATCAACAAGGAATGATCATTCTGTGTCCTTGGATTTAACAGGACATCTGTAACAAAAGGATAGATGATCGATTCACCTAAATCATTTCAAGTTTGAAACTTGAAAGGATGATGCTATTGAATGGCTTTTAGTTCATGCGTATTAAGGGTAGTAAACCGTTGTTAGGCGGTATTTACTGCTTGCATCAATCCTCTATGAATCTTGTGCAAGTGGGAGATTGTTAGATCCTGTATGCCCAAGACACATAGAACATTGATGTAGTTAGTACGTCATGATCTAAGTCAGGTCATACCCAATAACAAGCTTAACAAACACCAATAAATATTTGATTGATGATATGATCATGCAATTAAATATATGCACCTAATTAGAAAATGGGTTTTCTAATTTAAAGAAATGAGAGATAGAACAAATTATATGGATAATTTGTTCATGAATTATTATTATTTACATTGTTATTTAAATGGTTAAATAACAACAAATAATATGTGTACTTATGTTATATAATCAAAAGGGTTTTATTATGTAACATCTTAACATCTTAATGTGTTAGTTGTTTTAATTATTTTAGATTGTATGAGTTATATAATTAAAAGGTTAATTATATATCTTATCAATTAACTAATCATATTATAATGTATACTTATGTTATTTAACTAAAAGGCTTAGTTATATAACTTGTACACATCTTTTTAAAGATGTAACATGACCTCACCACTTCTAATGTGTTACAAAGTAATTCAAATGGGAGGGAATGTGGTTTTGAATCCAGATTTTCGGCCCCTTTAGGTTGTATGGCCTTCCTCATTTGTCTTGAAAAAGGTACACTTATTATGATAGTGGTTGAGTGCAAGTCTCAACATCCTATCTCTCTCTCATTTGCACAAATGAACTTCTAGAGAAAACTCCATATGCTCTCTATTTTCACAGCTAAGAAGATGTTTTAGAACTCCTTTTGGTCGTTTCTTGGGTCCTCTCATGACTCAAGTTATGCTCCTTCATTTGTGCAAGAAAGGAAAAAGGATTTCCTCTCTTCTCCCAAAATTCTCACGGTTGAAAACGGTTTTCAGTAGGCCTTTGGGCGTTTTTTGTGCTTGAAATCCTAGCAACCATGATGTTTGCTTAGAGGCTTGTGGGTATGGAGACTTGAGGACTTCTACCCTTGAAGTCTTGGCCCTTTTCAGACTTATTTCTGCCTTCTCTTTGGTCGTTTTTGACAGCATCCAGAAAGGTAGTATTATGGTATGATAATGTCATGTTTTTTGGTGTTCTTGTTCATATTGTATGCTTGTTTTTCACATAATAAAGATCCTTTTGTCTATGGGTTTGTTGGTTTTCACATGATAATGGTAATTTTTATAAACTTTAACATGTTTAAAGTAGTATATTCGGCTGTGTTTCATATGTTTAAATGGTTAAACAAGTTGTAAATGGTCCAACAAACCCCTTCAGCACTATCAATATAAGTATTTAATTATTCTAACTTATGTAGATAATCAGCTCTAATTCAGAGTAAAACTATAATTAACAATTTGGAAAACATAACTCTACCAGAATTTGAAGCTACGTACTACTTCACACCAGTTATAAAATGTCAAATACACAAAAGGGATATGTACGCAATCATCTACATTTTTGATATCTTCATATGTCTCTTCATGTTCTTTTTCTTCGCTAGCATCCTCACCGTCATCAATACCGACTTCGATAACATTTTCTTTTACAGGACAAAAAGTATACGATGTTCTCATTCACTTCTACATGTGTTGAATGGTTTATCTTTTCATTGATTTGAAAATTGTTCCCCAATTATAATATCATCATTGGCAGCTTCATTAACACAGCTGTTCTATTTCATATATCTCTATTAGCTATCTTGAAAATAGGACAATGATGTTTAAAATTATCTAGCATCGAAGGATATGATGCATAATATACATGTTCCGCTTATGATGCTTGAATAAACAAGTGTTCATACCTTTGATTTGAATTTGATATCAACTAAAGCGTGTTTTGGATCCACTCTTACAGTGTGGCAACTATTAAACCATGTATACTTAAAGAACACAAGAATTCAATGAAAAGCGCCATAATAATACACCTCTAATATCTTATCAAGCAATCCATAATAGTTAGACTCCATGTGACAACCCGTATTTCTCAGGTTATCACCATAACCATTATCTAACCTTTCTCCATTATATTATAACTATTATTATTATTATTGTTACTTAACCTTATCTATCATTAAACTAACAAAAAACATTAAATTTACTAATATTAAGCTCTTGGATATTTGGGGGACCTAGAATGAAAATGATCAAAATCACATAATAATAAAAACCCAACCCACCCACGGTTCCCTCATTCCACGATCCCTTCTCCCCGAAATTTCAAAAAGAATCGTCAAACCCTAAACCTTACATTCTTCTGCCGTCAGCCACTCACGTCGCACGCACAAGGACCTTCGGCTGGCTATTCACGATCGAGGATCTTTGTCGGCATTCGTTTGACAGCTTCCATTCGGTAGGTTACTCGTCACGTTCCTCATTCGTTTATATTATCATCTTGGTTTGGTTTCGGCTTGGTTACTACCTCGCGACTATAGCCCTCGATTTGTGTCCGTTTGTGGTTACATTGGTATCGAGGGGAGTTTGGGGATCGTTGGTCGTGGTTTTCTTGTTGTCCATGAACGTGTTATTTAGTTTGGAGTTTACGCGTGATCTGCGTACTATGTATTGTGCGTATGTATGTAGTTGGCGTTTAGTTTTTGGCAGTGTAAATCCATACGTGTGTGTGATGGCATGTGTGTGTGTTCATGAGTGTGTGTGTTCATGAGTGTGGGTGTTCATGATTGTGTGTGTTAATGTGTGTGATCATGTTATTCTGCATGAGATGAATCTGCAGTGTGTGGTTATGTACATGTGTGTATGGAGTTTTGGTGGGTGTTGGTAGTAGTTTTAGGAATATGTTTATATGCATATGTATTATTTGGTTTAGTGGTGCTAAGCCTAATTGTACATAGGTGTGTAAATTTCTCTAACTGGGTTGTAGTTAGCCATCATGCATTAATAAAAGTTGGTTCAGTGTTATTTATAAATATGTTTTATTTATAAACATGTCATGTGATTAGAAGTGTACTTTTATACGTGATAAATAAGTTTGCGCATTTAATGTGTGTTGGGCTTGACTGTGTTCGCGTGCGAATTGAGGGATTTCAATGACCTACCCCGAACCGAGTTATGAAACGTGAACCTTGTGTTGACACTTTAGCATGTTTTTTTCAGGTTCTTAAATGAGCACGTCTAGGATCATCACATCATATCATTCATCATTTATTGGGTCGACAAAGAACAATTGCATTTTTCAACATATTCTACTTGTTTGGTTTTGCGCATGTTTGCGTCGTTTGAATGATAAACTTATACGCTTTCGCAATTTATTTTCATGTTTCATAATTAATTCTGATTTTAAGAAACTTTATTTAATTTGAAAATTATGTTTTTGTAATTGTTGTGTCGTTTGGTGTAACTAATGGCTAAGATCCTGGTATGTCACGCGCCTAACAATATTACCCCGTTTGTGAAAATTGAGGGTGTGATAGATTGGTATCAGAGCCAATGGTTATAGCGAACTAATTAAATTTGCATCGCATTTGCATTGCATTTAGACTATAGCCTCATGCCTTAGTTACACACATATAGACACGATTAGTTTTGTTCGTTGGCCTTGCTTGTTTGCTTTACTTGCTGGATTTCTTGACGTTGCTCATTCTTGTGAGCAGTTCCTTGCAGAATGGCATCATCATCTTCAGCGCCTTCATCATCTTCTCGAGGCAAGAGGCCTATCTACTACGATCATATTCATTCTTCTAAGAACCCATGCGCTTGGCCATTACGTTATAATAATAATGAAAAACTTGATTACAATCAACCTTTTGCATTACCTGAGTATCCACCGGTTCATAGGTGGGAGTGTTACCCTTAGTACATAACCGGTCTCATCCTAAAGAAGAATGTACCCACCTCCCGAGAACCGCCCTCATACTAGGTTGACTCCTAGTAGGGACCCTAATGCCCCTACGTTACCATCACTTCCTTGCCCTCCAAAGCAGGCCATAGCTGCTTTGCAACCACAACACATTTGGAGCATAAGCGTGTGGCCGGACTCAAGAAGGAAACAAAGAATTGAAAAAAACATCGAGCAAGACTACGAAGGAACTCAAACGACTCAAGACTCGGTTGAATAACTACGTGGGATACTACAATGACCTGGTGGATCGTTTTAATGGACTAGTCACGCGGGCCGATAGCGGTGACGAACGGCTAGAAAACTTGAAATCCCACGTCTTCGCTCAGAACGCAATACCCGAACCAGAAGCAGCACCTGAAGAAGAAGAAGACCCCGAGGAAGAACCAGAAGAGGCACCCGAAGAGGAAGAAGATCCTGAAGAAGAACCTGAAGAAGCACCAAAGGAGGAAGACTCAGAGGAAGAGCCAGAAGAAGAACCCGAAGATCAGCTTGATGACGAGCCGGGAAACAATGATGGATCTATTGATTCTCACTGATTTCCTGCTTATTCCTTTCCTTTCATTAATTCTTTTATTTCATTGGAATTTATTCTTTTCACACCTAGATGGGAAGGGTTGTTTCCCATCCGTGCATTTGGATTTTAGTATTTGATTTGATTAATTGTATGCGTACTTACAATTTATTTGATTAGAAATTATTATTTGAACATATTAGTTATGTGTGCTAAATTCTTTTAATTACTTGTACTTAAATGAAGTAGATATGTTGCATATTACTTATTTTTTGTATGTTGTGATTGTTAAGAATGTCTGGACTTGGCCGAGGACGTGGACGTGGTCGTGGCACCATCAACATGACCCTAGCCGAGCTGGCAGCCCTAATCATCCAGCATGTGGTTGATGCTCTCGCAAATCCTAACCTCAATCCGCAAGCCGCTCCAATCGGTAAGCAATACCAAATCTACTCCTGATGTTAACGTTCTGTCACTCTAGTTAAGTCGTAACATCTATTCAAAAAGAATCTAAAGACCTGATCAAAATTTTTTGCAAGGGGTATGCACCTTCAAGTCCTTCATGAACTGTAACCTAATCCGTTCACTGGAGCGGAAGGAGTTGTAGGACTCCTACGCTGGTTTGAAAAGCTCGAATCTATACTCGAGATGTGTAACTGCCTAGTGGCAAATCGGGTTAATTACGCCACTGATACTCTAGACGGTGCTGCATTGTCATGGTGGAACACTCAAGTCCATATGTTGGGTGTAGGAACTACATGTCACACCCCAACCATGACGGTGGAAACGTCGAAGTGTGAGGGTTAAGATTGTTCACAGCCACATAACGCTATGTTAAAATATAAATGCCATTATCATTGTTTTCAAACATCACATACATCCACGTCTTACAAGAAAAATAAATAACAAAAATAGGAATCCAAATGTTCATTTAAGTCTAGGTCCATATCCTATGCTTAAGCGTTTCTTCAGTCATCATAAACTTGCACATTACCTGAAACATGTTGAAAATAAAGTCAACTAGCAAGTTGGTGAGTTCTCATGATTTTAAAATACAACAAGTATATATCATGAGAAAGAATGTGGCAATTCTAGTCAATGGTCACAAGATAGTAAGTATATAGAACATGCATAGTTACAATCAAACCTTGACTGAATAATATGAGTAAGCATGATTAGCTAAGTGTATTTGTTCCCTAGTGCACAAGCATGCGGCTCCTAGGAGTGGCAATCCCTCGGCTTTAGCACCAAATAGGCTTGTCAGGCCCAAAGATCTAAGACTTCGCCAGGCTAGTTATAGTTAATGATTGCACACGTATGTCACATCTCATATACAACTTACATATTCAAATAACCACGACTATGTAAAGAATTGCACGTGCGTAATAAATATCAAAGCGTGTTATGAGTAGTTTGTATAACCAACATGTCACCCCGAAGATGTGTAAAAATATATGTAAAATGGGGCATAAGAACTCACATGATAATAAGAAGACTTGAAGATGAAATAAGAATAACCACGAATAAGATTTCCAACACAAACGTCACAAGGCACCTAATTAAGATAAGGTAACGCGTTATAATTGGTTTGATGATTAATTATTTTGTTTTAAGGTTCTTATTATGGATTGAATAGAGGTTGACATCTATTTATTCCGTGTTATTAATGTGAATCGGGTTAATGGAACGAAATGATAATTAGATTTATTGCGCGAAAGAGAAAGGCTAATATAAATAAAGAAAACTAATCGCACGTTAAACCGATTTATGAAGGTTGTATTATTGATTATAATAAGTGAAGAAATATATATACATATATATATATTATATATATATATATATATACATACTTTGATATGTTTATATAATTATAAGTATATATGTATAAATAATTAATCATTCTAATTGTTTGACAATATATATACATATATTTAAATAATTTAAAATATTTCTACACAAGTATTATCTTTTCACATAACAACATTATTTTAAATAATTCAAAAAAGGAAAAATACCACAATGTATTTTAAATTCAAACATATTTATAAACCTTTGATTTAATTAAAAATAATATAAATAATAAATAAATTCTGAATCTATAAAATAAATTTCTTAGAAATTTTCAGAATTAAAATTTAAGAAAAAGAATGATTAAATAATAAAGAAATAAAACAGAAAAGAAAAGAAAAAAAAATAGGAGGGGTTGCCGGGGTCAAACCCGGGACCTCCCTTAGGAGTTGAGGTGCAGGAACCAGTGAACCAGGGTCGTGGCCTTGGTTCACTTTGGTTTGTTTTAAATTTAAACGGAGCAGCCTCGTTTCCCCCAAATCCGATGAACCCTAGGTTCATCTGATCCAAAATCGACCCTCGATTTGATGTTAATCACTCGAATCATCATGGGGCTTTTGATCCTTGGACCAAATCGAGCAGATAACAGGTTTTAATTACCCGAGTTGCTGAGGTTTTGAATGATTTCGAGTTCGACTTAAGCTCGAAGTTCTTGAATTGGGGCTTTTCGATCGGGAGCTTTTATGGTGAAATGGGGGTTCAGAGAGTTTAGGAACTTCAAAATGAATCCGAAGCTCTCAATTTATAGCTCTGATTTTATGATTACAAGCTTAACACTCTCGGTTTGAAACCGCGTTCGATGATTACCAAAATTAAGAGATTCGGGTTGTTATCTTGAAATGTCGACTGATTTGCGGATTGATTAGGCCGCGTATTAGTTTGGAAGTGTTTAATTTGATTGATTTTGTGATTCCAGACGAGATTTGATTCGGATTTTTACTCGGTTAATCCTCGGTTTGGTTTGGAAGTATAGCACGAGTGGGAAACTCAAATTGGGTAGGGATTCGAGTTCGAAACATGGGGCCGAGGGTGTTGTGCCGGTTTGCTCGGTCAAAAGCAGTAAAAAACGATGGTTTGTAGCTTCGCCGGAGCTCGGTCGGAGCTCCGGCCGAAGCCACCGGAAAAACGGGCAAGGAAAAACAGAAAGTTACACCTTCAGCCCCTGAAGTTTGGGCTGTTGGTTAAAACGATCTAAACTTTGATTTCAAGTTTAGAATTTGGCAGAACACCGCCCCGAACTTTGATTTAAGAATTTAATATTAATAGAATTATTATTGTTATTATTATATTAGTATTACTATAATAATTATTATATTATTATTATGATTACTATTATTATGATTATAGATATTATTATTTTTATTATTTTGTTATTATTGTATTTATAATTGTTACTGTTACTTTTAGAGTTATTATTATCATTATTATTATTATTATTATTATTATTATTTTGTTATTAAAATTATTATATTATTATTATTATTAATGGATTAACTTACTAACGAGGCCACGCACAAACATAAATAAATAAGTCATAGAGATAACGGATGTTACTACAAACCAGACAACCTGGAATGATTTCAAGACCTTGATGAAAGAAGAATACTGCCCCCGAGAAGAGGTGTAGAAACTAGAGACTGAGTTCTAGAATCTTAAGATGACAGGTTCCGTAATCGAGGCGTACACGCTCGATCTCACGATCTTGCCACTTTGTGCCCTAACATGGTCAACCTTCCTCTTTGAGGATTGAGAAGTATCTGCATGGCCTGTCACCTGAGATTCAAGGTATGGTCACTATATCTAGACCAAACACCATACAGGAGGCAATCAGATTGGCTCACAGGCTAATTGACCAGGCGGTTGTACAGGGTAAAGTACCCCCGCGAGGTTCAACATCGACTACTTCAGACAGTAACAACAATCGGAAATGGGAATTTGGTCCCACTAACAAGCAGAACAACTCTCAACCACAACCACAACAGTCACAAAAGTTTGACAACTATCGCTCATCTCATCAATCATTCTCTTCATCTCAATATGGTGGTGGCTACTCTAGTACATTACCTAAGTGTAAAAAATGAAACTACCACCATAATGGGCCTTGAAAAAAGAACACATGTGAGCGGTGCGGTACGTTTGGCCACGCTGTTAAGGATTTCCGAATGAACAATATAGCTAAACAGCCACCCAGAAGAATGAACAAAGAGGCTGTTATGAGTGCGGTCAGACCGGGCACATCAAGAGGTACTGCCCAAAACCGAGGAAAAACAATGGCGGTGGTAATGGTACTGATAACCGCAATGCCAATGGTAGTGCAAACAACAATGGTAATGGTAATGGTGGAGCCAAGGGAAGAGCCTTCGTCATTGGTTCAGGTGAGGCTCGTAATGATCCCTCTACTGTAACTGGTAAATTTCCTATCAATGGTAGTTTTGCCTTTGTACTATTTGATTCTAGTGCCGATAAGCGTTTCATATTGCATAAGTTCAGTCGATTGCTAGATGATAATTCTATAGCCCTAGATACGAATAATATAGTAGAAATAGCAGACGGTAAGATCATCGAGTCTTCTCGTATATACAGGGGTTGTAAGATTAGTCTATATGGGCATGATTTTGACATTGATCTTCTATCTATTACACTCGGTAGCTTTGATGTTTTTGTAGCATGGATTGGTTGTCTGAGAACCAAGCCAAAATAATTTATCGTGAGAAACTCGTTCGATTACCTTTGACTGATGGAAAGATACTCACCGTGGAAGGTGACAAGAGTGGTGCAGTGTTTGGTATCATCTCATATATGAAGGCTCAGAAGTGTTTGAGGAAAGGGCATTCGGTGATTTTAGCCCTAGTTACTGAAAAGACTACTGAGGAGAAATGATAGAAGACATCCCTTTTGTTAGGGATTTTCCTGAGGTATTTCCCAAGGACCTAACTGGCCTTCCCTTATACCAATAGGTAGAATTTCAGATTGAATTGGCACCTGCAGTAGCTCTGATCGCTCGGGTGCTGTACCGTTTAGCACCGAACGAACTACAAGAGTTGTCCAAGAAATTGCAAGAATTGCTGGACAAGGGATTTATACGTCTCAACTTTTCACCCTAGGGAGCTCCAGTGCTTTTCATGAAGAAGAAAACTGGAACTTTCAGAATGTGTATTGACTACCGAGAACTGAACAAGGTGACAATCAAGAATAGATATCCACTCCTGCGCTTTGATAACCTGTTTGACCCATTCAAGGATCAAGTACTATTCCAAGATTGATCTGAGATCAGGTTTGTCACACCCCGACCAACGGCGGAATCATCGGGGCGGACGAATGGCAGACGAATGCTCATAGCACATGGAACTAATTAAGTTGAAATATTATTAAATATCATTATTTATTAAAACATTACAAGACAAATAAGTTCATACAATACAAAAGCATCAAACAAAGAAATAACATGTTAAGTTAAACTAGGTCCAAGTCTTATATGAGCACAAAGAGAATCCACAAGTAGTAAACCTGAAACATGTTAAAAATAAAAGGTCAACTTTGAAAGTTGGTGAGATTTCTATAGTTTGCAATACATAAGTATATAAAAGATGGCAATTCATGTTATAAGTTAGAGAGCAAAGTAACTAGGGATGTAAGATAGAATGCACAATCAAACCTTGACAAAGTTTTACAAGTCTCAAAATTTACAAGTATATACGATTAGCTAAGTGTACTTGGATCAACCAAGCTGGCTTGGCAAACCCATAGATCTATGACGTCGCTAGGCTAGCAATAGTTAATGATTGTACATATATTTGACATTACATAGTAGCTACAAAGATCAACTCACCATAACATACAAGTGAATTACCATAAGTTTACAAGCATCAAACGTGTTAACAAATGCAATGTTTGTAATGTAACATGTTTCACCCCAAAGTGTAAAAATATGCAAAAAGGGGTATAGAATACTCACATGAAAAATAAGTATAAGAATGAGGATAAGAGATTAAACGGGGCTCCAACGATTTCTTTATGATTCAACCTAAGATTGGGCGTCTTAGGATTAGAATAAATATAAGATTAACGGCTGAATACGAATTAGGGTTTCGATTGGAATTTGGAGGTTTTAATAATACATTTAACAAAATATAATAATACAATCGTTTATGTTATGGTTTAAAATATATATATATAAAATATTAAGACCAAGAATGATAATGAAAGATTCAATGTGAATTTATTAATCTAATAAAGAGTAAATACAATGTGTGATAAGAAATAATTAATTTAATATTAATTATTTAAAATTTGATAAAGATAATTAAATACCTATTTAAATGACTTGTAGGATAATTTATAATTATTTAAATCATTTTATTAAGTTTTTAAACCTTTAAAATGATTTTTATAAAAGTATTACAATATCCAAAACCTTAAAATAGAAATGAAGAATAGTAGAAAATTATATGTTTTATTAGTTTCAAGAGTTTAAATAAAAGTTATAGAATAAATTTATTGATATGATATAACTTGGTTAAATGGGTAGTTAATAATTAGCTATTTAAATAATTATTTAAATAACTATTTGAATAATGAGGTTTTTTAACATGTGAACTCCTAATGTTATGAAATAATCTAAATTTGGACCATAAAAGATTTTAACATTTAAATTACATAAAAGAATTATTAATACTTTATAACTTTTGTTATTCTTTAAAAAAACTAAATTTAGAACTATAAATTTTGACTACCTTTAAAATTAATTAATAATTTCTGGAAAGTTTTAATTATCACAATAAGTTTTACTTTGATTAAATAACATATTAGTATATATTCTTGAAGTTTAAAATGTATAAAAATGACCAAAAATAAATAAATAAATGAATGTTGGAGGCCGGGTTCGAACTCGTGATCTCTTGCATTCAAGGGTGAGTTGGTTACCGGTTGGGCTAAAGCCTAGATCTGTTAATAAGTTCCATTAAAATGTTTAAAAGTATTAGTTGCAAAAATCCATAAATTTACACAGAACCCTAGAATCAAATTGAGTCAAATTGAACATCAATTCGGATATGTTAACCAAATTAACATTAGGCTTTGTTTCCCCATGTTAAACCGAGTATAATGATGTGCGAAACTTACGTTATTGAGTTCGAATTGATGAAGATGGTGACAAGGATAGCCACGACTGAGATAAGTTGGTTTGAGGTTCAAACATTGATGATAATTCAATTAACTTTGAGGTTAGCTTCGTGTGGTGTTCTTGATGCAAAGACCTTTGACAATTTTGAAGATTGAAGCCCGGGTTATAGTGTTCGATTAGTTGCAGATTGACGGTGAGGAGGATGATCGAATTTGATGGCGGTGTGTGTTTCAGGTGTAATTAAGGTTTACATACGATTCAAGATAGATAAACGATCATTTGGGTTCATTTAATTGGATTATTAATGAGTTTTAATGTCCAAACGGCTATGGATTTAAGGTCGCCGATTACTTCACTTCAATGGGTTCATAAACATGATTTAAATACGTTTAAAGCTCATAATAGTGTTCAATCTCATACACGAAGTGATTGGAAACGGTTCTTGGGTGAAATTCCAAGGGGTTTTGGTGTTTTACCCCTTGCCGGAGTCGACCGGAGGGTGGCCGGAAAAAACGGGAAGGGAAGGTGGGGCGGTTTGGGTCAAACGAAAATTTACACTTTGGTCCCTGGTGTTTTAAAATCTTATCATTTTATGTAAGAAGTTGTTAATTAAGTTTCAAAAATGACATTTAAGCCCCTTAACTATTAAAACCCTCATTTAATTATTTAATAACAAATAATTTATATAACTTATACAATTTATAATTTTAAATCAATCTTTTAAGTAACATCTTGTAATTTAGTTAGATGTTTTAATGGTTAACACTTATAATTAACATTTGAAATTATAAAATAGTAAATTTTTATGAAGTATAATTATTATTATAATTGATGTAACGATAAACTATTTGAAATTTTGTTTTTTAGTAGCTCAATTCATAGTAATGATTATATAAAATATTTATGGCGTTTGATCATCTATAAAATAACATACTTAGAATAATGGCTTTTACAATTTTGAGAAAGTCTCAAAATGTTTTCGGGTTTAAAATTGAAAGAAAAAAATAGCGGATGTTACAGTCTCCCCTACTTTAAGAAATTTCGTCCTGAAATTTAATCACGAGGGATTTTAATTTCAAGGACATGAGGAGACTTCGATTCGATTTCACGTTTACACGTGAACTCTTAGAAGCATTTAATTCAACAAGTTTAATTGTGTTGTTTTGTTATGCTTACGTTTGGTCAATTTCATGATTCATGATTTCATGTCTTTCTTGACAAAGGGTACATAATTATAATTTTGATTTTCTTAATGGATAAACGTTTGTATTTTAAATAGTTCAAGGCAATTGTGATGATTTTATCACAAGGGAAACACTAAGTATAGTGTGACACGAGACTCGGAGATAAGTTCAGGATGCTTTTGGATGGAATATGAAATTCATAAGAGTTTTTCAACAATTAACGTTAACAAGGTTCTTAGATGATCAATTATCGTTTACTATTTCGTTGAGGTTTTCAAAGTTTTATTAGTTTAACGTTGATACGAGAATCATGTTTGTTATGATTAAGGGTTCAATTTAGAATGAGAGCATCATTGTAATAAACTTTCGAGATAAATGCAGTTTTGAGGGAAATATGTTTAGAAAGATTTTCAAGGGTCATTAAGAGAAATGGGATAAAGAGTTTAAGTTTCAAGGGAACAAAATCAATGAAGAAACAAGTCAAAATAACAAGATGTTTTGAGTGTAACGTTCGGTTTACAAACCAAAGACATTACGTTGACTTATTAAAGTTAGGTCAACTAATGAAGACATTCGTACCTATAAGCGGACACTCACCCCAAGGGTTCCCAGGTAAGGTAAACGGATCCATCGGTTGATTTGGATTTATATGATACCTTGCCTAGACAGAACACCTCGAGATACAGGCATCCCACTCTTTCAGTATTACATGTTCCAAGTTATAGGACTTAGACTTTGATGAGACTTGAAAACCACGAATAAAGATTCAAAGAAAATTTGAAAACCATTAGATATAGGCATATAATGCCTTAGAATATGATTCAAGGTTCGGTGTGCATTGATAGATTAAGAATTCAGTATAAGTATAAACACATAAGGCATAATCACATAATCAAGTATAACACATAAGGCACATAAAATCCTATCTAAGCATATAAAATACATAAGAGGACTTATGTGTAAAGGTACTTAGTTATAGTCTAGGTCATTCCATTTCTAATAACCTAAATCCCTATAACCATGGCTCTGATACCAATCTGTCACACCCCGACCGACGGCGGAATCATCGGGGCGGACGAATGGGAGACGATTGTTCATAGCACATGGAACTAATTAAGTTGAAATATTATTAAATATCATTATTTATTAAAATAATACAAGACAAATAAGTTCATACAATACAAAAGCATCAAACAGAGAAATAACATGTTACGTTAAACTAGGTCCAAGTCTTATATGAGCACGAAGAGAATCCACAAGTAGTAAACCTGAAACATGTTAAAAATAAAAGGTCAACTTTGAAAGTTGGTGAGATTTCCATAGTTTGCAATACATAAGTATATAAAAGATGGAAATTCATGTTATAAGTTAGAGAGCAAAGTAACTAGGGATGTAAGACAGAATGCACAATCAAACCTTGACAAAGTTTTACAAGTCTCAAACGTTTACAAGTATATACACTTAGCTAAGTGTACTTGGATCGACTAAGCAGGCTTGTCAGGCCCATAGATCTATGACGTCGCCAAGCTAGCAATAGTTAATGTTTGTACATATATTCGACATTACATGGTAGCTACAAAGATCAACTAACCATAACATACAAGTGAATTGCCATAAGTTTACAAGCATCAAACGTGATTACAACTGCAATGTTTATAAGGTTTCATGTTTCACTCCAAAGTGTAAAAATATGCAAAAAGGGGGTATAGAAATACTCACATGAAAAATAAGTATAAGAATGATGATAAGAGATTAAACGGGGCTCCAACGATTTCTTCATGATTCAACCTAAGATTTGGCATCTTAGGATTAGAATAAAGATAAGATTAAGGACTAAATACGAATTAGGGTTTCGATTGGAATTTGGAGGTTTAATAATTACATTTAACAAAATATAATAATACAATCGTTTACGTTTTGGTTATATATATATATATATATATATATATATATATATATATATAATATTTAAGACCAAGAATGATAATGAAAGATTCAATGATTGAATTTATTAATTTAATAAAGAGTAAATACAATGTGTGAAAAGAAATAATTAATTTAATAATTAGTTATTTAAAATTTAATAAAGATAATTGAATACCTATTTAATGACTTGTAGGATAATTTATAGTTATTTAAATCATTTTATTAAGTTTTTAAACCTTTTAAATGATTTTTATAAAAGTATTACAATATCCAAAGCCTTAAAATAGGAATGAAGAATAATAGAAAATTATATTGTTTTATTAGTTTCAAGAGTTTAAATAAAAGTTATAGAAACACTATATTGATATGATATAACTTAGTTAAATGGTTAGTTAATAATTAGCTATTTAAATAATTATTTAAATAACTATTTGAATAATGAGTTATTTAACATGTGAACTCCTAATGTTTTGAAATAATCTAAATTTGGACCATAATAGATTTTTAACATTTAAATTACATAAAAGAATTATTTATACTTTATAACTTTTGTTATTCTTTAAAAAAAACTAAATTTAGAATTATAAACTTTTACTACTTTTAAATTAATTTAATAATTTCTGGAAAGTTTTAATTATCATAATAAGTTTTACTTTGATTTAATAACATATTAGTATATATTCTTGAAGTTTAAAATGTATAAAAATGACCAAAAATAAATAAATAAAATGAATGTTGGAGGCCGGGTTCGAACTCGTGATCTCTTGCATTCAAGGGTGAGTTGGTTACCGGTTGGGCTAAAGCCTAGATCTGTTAATAAGTTCCATTAAAATGTTTAAAAGTATTAGTTGCAAAATTCCACAAATTTACTCAAGAACCCTAGAATCGAATTGAGTCAAATTGAACATTAATTCGGATATGTTAACCAAATTAATATTAGGCCTTTGTTTCCCCATGTTAAACCGAGTACAATGATGTGCGAAACTTATGTTATTGAGTTCGAATTTATGAAGATGGTGATAAGGATAGCTGCGACCGAGATAAGTGGGTTCGAGGTTCAAACGGTGATAATAATTCAATTAACTTTGAGGTTAGCTTCGTGTAGTGTTCTTGATGCAAAGACCTTTGTCAATTTCGAAGATTGAAGCCCGGATTATAGTGTTCGATTTGTTGCAGATACACGGTGAGCAGGATGATCGAATTCGATGGGGTGTGTGTTTCAGGTGTAATTGAGGTTTGCATACGTGTAACACCCGGTTAATTCTTAAAAAGAAAAAGAAAGAATAAGAGTTGAAGAATAAAGAAAGGAAATGTCAAGGAACCCAAGTTGAGGGGTTAAAAATATAAAAAGGACAAAAGTTCACAAAAAGTTGGTGTAAAGGTAGGCATGGCCGCCCACCCTCACTTCACATCAGCATTTTCATTCAGTTTTAGAGAGAGAGAGTAGAGAAACTCTCAGTTGATGAAAAAGAAGAAGAAGATTGAATTCAAGGTAAGAATTCGTGATTTTTAGTATTTATGACGGGTTTTATCCCGGTTATATATTTATGTGTTTGTGTATGTGCTCGGGTGTGTGTGTTTGGTGGGGTTTTTAGGTGTTTGAACTCAATTGCAAAAGGGTTAAAAGAAAGATACACCCAAATTGCACCAGGTGAGTTTCTAGACCCCGAGTTTTACTTGTTTAAACTTTCTTTGGGGCTGAAAACGTATTAAAACGATTTTCAAATGTTTATGTATGTATACCCGTATGTATTATGCATGTTGGATGATGATTCTTGAATGCTTATAGGTTGTTCATGTTTAGAATAGCCCTGGTAAGTTTAGAACAGATAGGTATGATGAATGGGTTTGAAATCATCCTAGAAACATGTTACACAGAAGGTTCATGCGCCTAGATAAGCCTTATGCGCCTAGGAATGCCTTAGAAGGATTTAAGTGTAACCCATGCGCCTGAACAGTAGCCCATGCGCCTGAATTATGCCTTAGAAATGTATAAGTATAGCCCATGCGCTGAACAGTTTTCCATGTGCCTAGAAATATTAGTCGGACGACTAAGTGTAGGGCCATGCGCCCCAATAGTGCCCATGCGCCCAAGTGGCCCATGCGCCCAAGTGGCCTATGCGCCCAAGTGGCCCATGCGCCCAAGTGGCCCATGCGTCTGAATAACCCATGCGCCTAAGTGTTCATGCGCCCCAATAGTGCCCATGCGCCTAAGTGGTCCATGCGCCCAAGTGGTCCATGCGCTTAAGTGTCCATGCGCCTGGATATTTCATGCGCCTAAGTGATAAAATGATTAAGTGTTGGCTGATGCGCCTACATAGTGATGAAACGCCCAAACAGGGCTCATGCGCCCAAATAGTGTCAAAGCGCCTAAACACTTATAAATTTTTACAGAATTTTTGGGAGTATGTGCTTTTAGGGTTTTGACCGAGGTTTGACTAGGGCTTATTAATGGTGGGCTTCCTGCATGATTATGATTGCCTTATGATTGTTCCTTATTATTATTGCTATTATTATTATTACTTATAGTATGTGACTTTACGTGGTATGTTTATTATCGTAACGTAAAGTATATTGTAATAATAAAGAGAAAGAGCAATAAAGAAGAAAAGAGGAAAATTAATAAAATGTTAACAAGTCTTGCAAGCTTATAGGAGGTACACGACCGTGTTATCATTAGCTCAACCATGTGCGGGTTAGCTACCGTATTATGCACATAGGGCCAGTCTTGGAGATTGGCAGGACCTCTATAGCATACCCTAGGTGTTTAGGTCAGCCTTGTATACAGTAAATAGTACCCTCTTGAGGGATATAGATGGCCCATCACCGGTTTTCATCGCGCATACAGTTTAGGGTATTGCTCATTGGTCCATACAGAAAGTCAAAGATAAAGATAAAATATTACAGAACATACAAGGCATACAGTAAAGAGAACGAACGGTATCTGTTCATATAGTTAATGTGTGCTCGCATACACAGTAAAGAGTTGTATTTTACAGAAAGAGTATTTTCATATACAACATACAGAAAGTATTTTATTACTTTTAAAACTAGAGCTCACTCAGCAACGCTGACTTTTATACATTTTCAGTTGGCAGGTAATTATTGCTGAGGATGGCACGAGGGTGAAGCCACTCGGCAGGGAAAGACTGACATCCATTCGTATTTTATGTTGCTGTTGTTTTGTAATGCAGTAAAACAATTCTTTTGTAAACAGTTAAATGATGATGTATTGCTCAACAACAGTGTTTTAAATGAAATGAATGGTTTTTGATAAATTATTTCCACTGCTTAAGTTTGTATAATTATAATGTTTAATGTTTTAGCTGCTGTGATTGACCAACTGTGAGGTCTCCGGGAACGGGGCCTTACAAGTTGGTATCAGAGTCAAAGTTTAAGAGAATTGGGTTAAATAAAAATTTTAAAACCTAACCTTAAACTGAAAATGGGACAAATGGAGGGATGTTAGCCCGAGTAGCTACGTGCCATCAGGTATGTCTTTTCTTAATGATAACCGGTATTATGTGCGCATGCTATTTGATTTATGTGCTCTTAGTAGATTTAGATACTGATTAGGTCAGGATAGGGAATGTTTGGTGTATGAAAAGTAAAGTAAGTGGCTAATCACAACTGGCCACTGTAATAGCGACTTACTATACTTGACATAAACTGAGTGTTACCTTGAATGACCGCGTTAGTGTTTGAATCTTATAGTGTGCGTTTAGAGGATGGCTGGCGGTAGATCTTCGAAAGCCTCTCGTGGTGGAGGTCATGGTGCTGCTCCGCGACCCAAGAGAGGGAGACCCAGAGTCGAGAAAGTGGTTCATGAAGAACCAGAGACCCCTCATCCGGAGGGTGGCGACGAGAGCGCCAATCTGAGAGCCTCAGTAAAGGAGGCTGTTGTGGAAGAAGTTCATCAAGTCATGCAGACAATCTTACCGTCTGTAGTGACCGAAGTTATCAAGGCAATACGGGAAGGGGATGGAAAGGAGAGAAACAGGTCCTCAGGAGGACGAGAGCAACCGGAGCCGGAAATGGTTCTCTCTGATGATGAAGAGGAGGAAGAAGAGCCTGCGCCGGAGGTGGCACGAGGCTGTAACTACGGGGCGTTTATGAGATGCAAGCCCCTACCTTCGATGGAAACGACACTGCTACTGCTGCTCACCGGTGGGTGAGGGAAATAGAGGTTGTCCTCGATATCAGTGAGTGCCATGAAGATCAGAAGGTGAAATTCGCTACCTACTCTTTTGTGGACTTGGCTTTGTGTTGGTGGGATAACATTGTCCAAGCCGAGGGTAGCAGGGCCATTGGGACAATGAGATGGCCTGAACTGAAGAAGTTAGTGATTGAGGAATTTTGTCCCTACAGAGAGATGGATAAGGTAGAAAGAGAGTTCCTGCAGCTGGGGGCGGGAACGCTGACACACCAGCAGTACACCACAAAATTTAATGAAATGGTGCGGCTGGTGCCCGATCAAGTGACACCACTGTCACGAAGATTAAGAGATACATCCAGGGGCTGTCGGCGGATATCCGTAGGCATATGATCGCCGCCCGGCCGAGCACTTGTAGGTCAGAAGTTGATTTGGCTGGTAGATTATATGATGAGCGCGAGGTGGTGGTGGTTGAGGTGAACAAGAAGGGTGGTGGTGACCGGAACTGGAATGGGAAACAGTTTGGACATGGTGGAGCCGCTCCAGACAATAAGATGGCGAAGGTGGGTGACCGACGTGTGGTCACATCTGGTGCAGGGTTGAAGAAGTGTGGCAAATGTGGAAGAGAGCATACTGTGAGTGCAGGATGGGAATGAATATATGCTTCAGGTGTGGCAAGCCTGGCCACATCGCTAGAGACTGTAATAAGCCGAGGGCGGAGAGCTCGGGAGAGGGGCATAAGAAGCCGGAGGAAGGAGGGAAGAGGGCAAGTGCTAGAGCTTACACTATGACCCGGGAGGAAGCTAGAGCTGATCCCGATGTTGTGTCAGGTATGTTTCTAGTAAACCAAATTTATGCCTCTGTATTGTTTGATTCCGGTGCTAGCAGGAGTTTTATTTCCACTACTTTCTGTGCTAAGCTGCCTGTTAGTAGTAGAAAGGTCAGTGCATCATTCGATGTAGAAACTGCTATGGGTAAGTCCACTAGAATTACTGATGTGATAGAGGAGTGTGCCATAGAACTAGAAGGTCATAGGTTTGCTGCTAGGTTACACGTGATGCCCCTAGGTGGATTTGATGTAGTACTAGGTATGGACTGGTTAGCAACCTATGACGCAAACATCGTATGCCGCAAGAAGATGATTCGATTAGTTGTGCCCAATGGGAGTTTGGTTACAATTCATGGAGATCACGTTACCACGATCCCGAAGATGATTTCGATGGTGGTGGCGGGGAGGTGCATGAGACGTGGATGTAGTGCCTACTTGGCATACGTAAAAGATGTGGATGCGTTGGTACCACAATTATCTGAGGTGCCAGTGGTGTGCGACTTTCCGGACGTATTCCCGGAAGACTTACCTGGTGTGCCATCGGATCGCGAGATTGAGTTCCAAATTGATTTGATACCCGGTGCTCAACCCGTTGCCAATCACCATATTGATTAGCTCCTACTGAGATGAAGGAAGTCAATAGCCAGTTACAGGAGTGGATGGATAAGGGATTCATTCGACCGAGTATCTCTCCGTGGGGTGCTTCGGTATTATTTGTAAAGAAAAAGGACGGAAGTATGCGAATGTGCATCGACTACCGAGAGCTGAACAAGTTGACGGTGAAGAATCGGTAACCCTTGCCAAGAATTGATGATCTGTTTGACCACTCCAAGGTGCCAGTTGGTTCTCGAGAATAGATCTACGATCTGGCTACCATCAATTGAAGGTGAAGGAACAAGACATTCTTAAGACAGCTTTCCGTACGCGTTATGGACACTACGAATTTCTCGTTATGTCTTTTGGTCTAACTAACACGCCAAAAGAGCATGCCGGTCACATTCGGGAGTGCCCATACGCCCAAGTGGTCCATGCGCCTAAGTGTCCATGCGTCCGAATAACCCATGCGCCTAAGTGTTCATGCGCCCAATAGTGCCCATACGCCCAAGTGGTCTATGCGCCCAAGTGGTTCATGCGCCTAAGTGTCCATGCGCCTAAATAGTTCATGCGCCTAAGTGATAAAATGATTAAGTGTTGGCTGATACGCCTACATAGTGATGAAACGCCCAAACAGGGCTCATGCGCCCAAATAGTGTCAAAGCGCCTAAACACTTAGAAAATTTTACAGAATTTTTGGGAGTCTGTGCTTTTAGGGTTTTGACCAAGGTTTGACTAAGGCTTATTAATGATGGGTTTCCTGCAGATTATGATTGCCTTATGATTGTTCCTTATTATTATTGCTATTGTTATTATTATTTATAGTGTGTGATTTTACGTGGTATGTTTGTTATAGTAACGTAAAGTATATTGTAATAAAAAAGAGAAAGAGAAATAAAGAAGAAAAGAGGAACATTAATAATATGTTAACAAGTCTTGCAAGCTTACAGGAGGTACACGACGGTGTTGTCGTTAGCTCAACTGTGCTACGGGTTAGCTACCCTATTATGCACACAGGGTCAGTCTTGGAGATTGGCAGGTGCTCTGTAACATACCTTAGGTGTTTGGGTCGGCCTTGTATACAGTAAACAGAACCCTCTTGAGGGATATAGATGGCCCATCACCGGTTTTCATCGCACATACAGTTTAGGGCATTGGTCATTGGTCCATACAGAAAGTGAAAGATAAAGATAAAAGATTACAGAACATACAAAGCATACTGTAAAGAGAATGAATAGTATCTGTTCATATAGTTAATGCGTGCTCGCATACACAGTAAAGAGTTGTATTTTTCAGAAAGAGTATTTTCATATACAACATACAGAAAGTATTTTATTACTTTTAAAACTAGAGCTCACTCAGCAATGCTAAGTTTTATACATTTTCAGTTGGCAAGTAATTATTGTTGAGGATGGCATGAGGGTGAAGCCACTCGGCAGGGAAAGACTGACATCCATTTGTATTTTATGTTGTTGTTGTTTTGTAATGCAGTAAAAAAATCTTTTGTAAAAACGATGATTTATTGCTCAACAACAGTGTTTTAAATGAAATGAATGGTTTTTGACCGCTGCTTAAGTTTGTATAATTATAATGTTTAATGTTTTAGCTGTTGTGATTGACCAACTGTGAAGTCTCTAGGAACGGGGCCTTACAATACGATTCGATATAGATAAACGATCGTTTGGGTTCATTTAATTGGATTATTAATGAGTTTTAATGTCCAAACGGCTATGGATTTAAGGTCACCGGTTACTTCGCTTCAATGGGTTCATAAACATGATTTACATACGTTTAAAGCTCATAATAGTGTTCGAATCTCATACACGAAGCGATTGGAAATGGTTCTTGGGTGAAATTCCAAGGGGTTTTGGTGTTTTACCCCTTGCCGGAGTCGACCGGAGGGTGGCCGGAAAAATGGCCGTAAAAACGAAAAGGGAGGGTGGGGCGGTTTGGGTCAAACGAAAAGGGAGGGTGGGGCGGTTTGGGTCAAACGAAAATTTACACTTTGGTACCTGGTGTTTTAAAATCTTATCATTTTATGTAAGAAGTTTGTTAATTAAGTTTCAAAAATGACATTTAAGCCCCTTAACTATTAAAACCCTCATTTAATTATTTAATAACAAATAATTTATATAACTTATACAATTTATAATTTTAAATCAATCTTTTAAGTAACATCTTGTAATTTAGTTAGATGTTTTAATGGTTAACACTTATAATTAACATTTGAAATTTATAAAATGGTAAACTTTTATGAAGTATAATTATTATTATAAATTGATGTAACGATAAACTATTTGAAATTTTGTTTTTAGTAGCTCAATTCATAGTAATGATTATATAAAATATTTATGGTGTTTGATCATCTAAATAATAACATACTTAGAATAATGACTTTTACAAATTTGAGAAAGTCTCAAAATAATTTCGGGTTTAATATTGAAAGAAAAAAATAGTGAATGTTACAAGGTTACCATCAGATTCGAGTTCGGGAGGAAGACATCTCGAAGACGACATTCCGAACTCGTTATGGGCACTATAAGTTCCCACTAATGCCTTTTGGATTGACCAATGCCTAAGCAGTTTTCATGGACCTCATGAACTATTTTTGCAAACCTTATTTGGATAAGTTTATCATTGTCTTTATTGATGACATACTAATCTACTCTCAAAATAAGGAAGATCATGAGGAACATCTAAGGATTATTCTAGAATTGTTGAAGAATGAACAATTTTATGCAAAGTTCTCAAAATGTGACTTTTGGATGTGAGAAGTGCAGTTTCTTGGTCATGTGGTGAATGAAAAGGGTATACATGTGGATCCTTCGAAGATTGAAGCAATCAAGGATTGGCCGTCACCGAAAATGCCCTGTGAGATGCGACACTCCTTAGTTTGGCAGGAAATTATAGATGATTTATCGAGGGATTCTCAAAGTTAGCACATCCTCTAACTGCCCTAACTCACAAGGGAACCATCTACAAATAGGGCAGCCAAGAGGAATCAGCGTTTCAGACACTTAAGGACAAACTCTGTAGCACGTCGATCCTAGCCTTACCAGTAGGAACTGAAGACTTTGTTGTTTATTGTGATGCATTCATCCAGGGTTTGGGATGTGTGCTGATGCAACACAACAATGTAATTGCTTATGCATTTAGACAACTCAAGGTACATGAGAAGAATTACACAACACATGATTTGGAACTAGGAGCAGTGGTATTTGCCTTGAAGATCTGGAGGCACTACTTATATGGAACCAAGTGCATGATCTATACAGACCACAAGAGCCTCCAACACATATACGGTCAACAGGAGTTGAATATGTGGCATCGACGATGGCTAGAACTACTCAATGACTATGACTGTGACATCAAGTATCACCCTAGTAAGGCTAATGTGGTAGCCGACGCCCTCAGCCTAAAAGAAACCCTTAAACCTCGTCGAGTATGTGCATTTCAAATGACCATTCACTCCGATCTACTAGTGCAAATCAAGGCTGCCCAGTCTGAGGCCTTGAAAGTTGAGAATCTAAAAGCACAATCCATGCGAGGCATGGAAAAACAGTTAGGGACCAAGACTGATGGAATTCGTTATTTCATGGAACGAATCTGGGTACCATAGTATGGAATTTACGAGAGTTAGTAATGGATGAAGCTCATAAGTCACGCTACTCAATTCATCCGGGTTTAGACAAGATTTACCAAGATCTGAAAGAATGTTATTGGTGGTCGAACATGAAAGCTGAGATTGCCACCTATGTAGGTAGATGTTTAACTTGCTCCAAAGTTAAGGTGTAACACCAGAGACCATCCGGTTTACTTCAGCAACCGGAACTTCCAGTATGGAAATGGGAGCAGATTTCGATGGACTTTGTCACAAAGTTGCCTAGGACTCCTAGCGGATGCGATACCATTTGGTTATAGTAGATCTCTTAATAAAATCCGCTCATTTTCTAGAAATTTGAGAGACTGATCGAATGGATAAGTTGACACGGTTTTATTTAAGAGAAATAGTCTCTCGGCATGGTGTACCAATATCCATTATATCCGATCGTGACGCTCGGTTCACTTCTCTTTTCTTGTAATCATTGCAACGATCATGGGAATGCAGTTGGACATGAGCATTGCGTATCATCCGCAAACCGATGATCAGAGTGAGCGTATGATTCAGACGCTAAAAGATATGTTACGTGCCTGTGTGATTGATTTTGGCAGTAATTGGGAAATTCCTTTACCATTGGTCGAGTTTTCCTACAATAACAGTCTTCACACCTCAATCAAAGCCGCACCATTTGAGGAATTGTATGGGTGTAAGTGCCGATCACCTATCTGTTGGGCAGAAGTTGGAGAAAGCCAACTTACGTGCCCTGAGCTTGTGCATGAGACGACTGAGGAGATTGTGCAAATTCAAAATCGTATGGCAACAACACATGATCGACGCAAGAGTTACGCTGATAAATGTCGTAAACCATTAGAATTTCAGATTGGTGACAAAATTACTTTTAAAAGTCTCACCTTGGAAAGGCGTGATACGCTTTAGAATGCGTGAAAAACTAAACCCTAGATATGTTGGACCGTTTGAGATTGTCAAATGGGTTGGTCTAGTAGCCTATCAGCTAAATTTACCAGAAGAGCTTCGTGGAATACACAACGTGTTTCACGTGTCAACCTGAGGAAGTGTTTATCTAACGAATCACTCGTCGTTCCACCGAGTAATTGGAAATTGATGAACAGCTCCATTTCATTGAAGAACCAGTTGAGATTATGGATTTAGAGGTCAAAACCCTAAAGTATATAAAGATACCCATTGTGCATGTTAGGTGGAATTCAAAGCGTGGGTCAGAATTTACCTGGGAATGTGAGGATCAAATGAAGAAGAAATACCCGTAATTATTCAAAGATCAGCCATCTACTTCTCAAGGTATCCATTCTTAAGATATCTTTCTTTAAATTTCGAGACGAAATTCCCTTCAACAAGGGGATGATGTCACAACTCTAGCGAAACCTTAGGTTTTTTTTATTTTGGGTTTATTTCATAAATCTGAGAAACCCTATTATAAGCGAACTTCTGACCTCCTATCGTTGCTGTTAAAACTAGCGTTCCATGTGAATCTGATGTTCTAATTTTCGAGATTAAAATTCCTTCAACAAGGGGATGATGTGACAACCCGTATTTCTCAGGTTAACACCATAACCATTATCTAACCTTTCTCCATTATATTATAACTATTATTATTATTGTTACTTAACCTTATCTAACATTAAACTAACCAAGAACATTAAATTTACTAATATTAAGCTCTTGGATATTTGAGGGACCTAGAATAAAAATTATCAAATCACATAATAATAAAAACCCAACCCCCACCCATGGTTCCCTCATTCCACGATCCCTTCTCCCCGAAATTTCAAAAAGAATCATCAACCCTAAACCTTACATTCTTCTGCCATCAGCCACTCACGTCGCACGCACAAGGACCTTCAGCTGGCTATTCACGATCGAGGATCTTTGTCGGCATTCGTTTGACAGCTTCTATTCGGTAGGTTACTCGTCACGTTCCTCATTCGTTTATATTATCATCGTGGTCCGGTTTCGTCTCGGTTACTACCTCGCGACTATAGCCCTCGATTCGTGTCCGTTTGTGGTTACCTTGGTCTCAAGGGGAGTTTCGGGATCATCGGTCGTGGTTTTCTTGTTGTGCATGAACGTGTTATTTCGTTCGGGGTTTACGCACGGTCTGCGTACTATGTATTTGTGCGTATGCATGTAGTTGGCATTTAGTTTTTGGCAGTGTAACTGCGTACGTGTGTGTGTGATGGCATGTGTGTGTGTGATGGCATGTGTGTGTGTGATAATGTGTGTGTGTTAATGAGTGTGTGTGTTAATGTGTGTGATCACGTGATTCTGCATGAGATGAATCTGCAGTGTGTGGTTATGTACATGTGTGTATGGAGTTTTGGTGGGTGTTGGTTGTAGTTTTATGAATGTGTTTATGTGTAGATGTATTATTTGGTTTAGTGTTGCTAAGCTTAATTTTACATAGGTGTGTAAATTTCTTTAAGTGGGTTATAGTTAGTCATTATGTATTAATGAAAGTTGGTTCGGTGTTATTTATAAGTATGTTTTATTTATAAATATGTCATGTGATTAGAAGTGTACTTTTATACGTGATAAATGAGTTTGCGCATTTAATGTGTGTTGGGCTTGACTGTGTTCGCGTGCGAATTGGTGGATTTCAATGACCTACCCCGTAACCGAGTTATAAAACGTGAAACCATACGATCGTTATATTTATAATTAATAATGAAAACTAATATTATATATAAATTGAAATTCAGGTTAAGCGGAGACCTTAAACGTTTGTGCATTCGTTTTTAATTGTTGTGCATTTAAGGTGAGTTTCTAGCCCCGCTTTACCTATTTTCTTTGGGATGAAAGAAATATGTGTTCTAAACAAATTTTCAATTGATCAGTATTACTGTAATATCGCTTGTTTACTAGTGTGACACCATTCTTAAGTCCTCACTTTCGAACTGTTAATATATGTACTTTAGCGAGCTAATTCTGAGTAGATCTACCGGGTTTGACAAACCCCACACGGGCTAGTCGTGCTAGCACACGTTCGTCAAACGGGTGTTTAATTGACCTAATTTATTTTGTCGTGACCGGTGTTCACAGCCGAGGTATTTCTTTACGTTGTCAGTGTCGGTTGCGAACTTCTTACACTTAGTAACTTGTTGATTAGACTAGCTATCTACTGATATTACTTTGTTTACTATATCAGTTTACTATTATGTTCTGTTTATCAAAACCTTTGAACTCACCAAACTTGTGTTGACACTTTAGCATGTTTCTTTCAGGTTCTTAAGCAAGCACGTCTAGAATCATCACATCATATCATTCATCATTTATTGGGTCGACAAAGAACAGTTGCATTTTTCTACATATTCTACTTGTTTGGTTTTGCGCGTGTTTGCACTGTTTGAATCATAAACTTATACGCTTCCGCAATTTATTTTCATGTTTTGTAATTAATTCTGATTTTAAGAAACTTTATTTAATTTGGAAATTATGTTTTTGTAATTGTTGTGTCATTTGGTGTAACTAATGGCTAAGATCCTGATATGTCACGCGCCTAATAATATTACTCCGTTTATAGAAATTGAGGGTGTGACACTCCACTTATTGGAAGAATCCCTCCTCCCTATACACAGACACCATTATTATGTGTCACCATCAAGTAGCATGGTTTAAGTGTGGAACTTCTATCTATTTACAAAACTACTCTAAGTTGACAATAAAAAAAGAGTGGGCAAGGGTTCATGATAGATTCATGAGTTGGTTGCTCGACTCAAATATAAGCTACTTGAGCTAAAATAAAGAAAACACGCTCATTAGTTAAGAAACACATATAGTTTAGGTTATTAAAAAAATCATACTTACATGCTTGATGAACTATTGTACCATTTGTCTTTGGCTTCATCAATAAATGCATAATATTAGCATATAGATGGATGATCTATGCATACTTTTTCTACATGCAAACAAAAATTGAACCTTTATAAATCTTAACAACATATATGTGTGGCCCTTAGACATCTTATCATCCTCGAGGATTCTTTGTTTTCGACCTTTTACAAGTAATCCATGATATAATACCTTGAATATGGTTACTCAGTTGTTGATACCCAAACTAACATAGCGAACACTAATTCGTTAGTTCATGTATGAGATAGAACTCACTTAAACCATTGTTTTAGATTTCTTTTTTTTAATAACTCACATCTTCCAGATGAGTTCTTCTACTAATATATGATGGTGCCACCCAAAAATGGCTTCATGCGTGATATATGACTCCAAGTGTTCCTTTGAGTTGAAAAACAAGGCAAGAAAGAACTTTTAAAAGGTTAGAACAATACTATTTTGTAATAGTTTTTTACTTTTACATGTGTGATTGTTTTGAATGACTTACATGAACAAATGGTCACAACTTTATTAAAGCGTCTTAAATCTAAGCACCTGAAATCACTTCTTCGTAAGGCAATAGGGAGTAATTGTTGCATAAACACATGATGTCATTGCCTCTTAAAGCTATAATTTTTAAGCTATACACACCCCCATATTCAAAGCATACCTATTGAGAAATTTCCACCCATTTAACTAAATACACACCCCTACTTCTTCGTAAGGCAATATGTATAATTTTTAAGCTATACACACCCCCATATATATATATATATATATATGTGTGTGTGTGTGTGTGTGTGTGTGTGTGTGTGTGTGTGTATTCACTCTCTAATGTATAAAGGCTAGAGTAATGAACATGCAAGTTGTGGGGTTAAAGGTCAATGTATGCAAGTTCAAGGGTTATTTCTGTAACTCGTTGCTTCTTGTTTGTATTTGTATTAGTGACAATAATTGAAGGGTGTAATGTGTCAATTGGGTAAACTTGTTAACGGTTGTTAACGGTCCAATTTGGGGGATAAATAGAGGATTAGGGTTCATTGACAGAGAGACTTTTCTTTGTAATTGTATCTGATTCTTTCAATACAATCATACACGAACTTCTTATTGTTTGATCAATCTTGTGTAATTCCAATTAGTTTACAACAATTGGTATCAGAGCATCAGGCTCGGATCGATCGATCATCGTTATCAAATTGACGGAACAAGAATTGGAGTGGCAAGATGGTGTCGACCAAGTTTGATTTGGAGAAGTTTGATGGGAGAAATGATTTCGAATTGTGGAGGTTGAAGATGAGAGCACTGCTGGTTCATCAAGGAGTTGTTGATACACTGAAAGAAGGCAATGTTGTAATACCAACTGATGCCATAGAGAAAAAGAAGAAAGATGTTGAATTCAAACACAAAGACATGATGGAGAAGGCTCATAGTGCAATCATATTGAGTCTTGTTGATCGAGTTCTTAGAGAAGTATCTAAGGAGACCACGGCAGCCGGAGTATGGTCTAAACTCGAGTCTTTGTACATGACTAAGTCGCTGGCCAACCGACTGTACTTGAAGAAACGGCTCTACACGTTTGGTATGGGATCTGGCAAGTCATTAGAAGATCATACAGATGAGTTTAACAAACTCATTCTTGATCTTGAGAAGATTGAGGTGAAAATAGAAGATGAAGATCAAGAAATACTATTCTTGACCTCATTGCCTCACAGTTATGAACAGTTTATTGAAACACTCATGTATGGGAGAGACACACTTTCAATGGATGAAGTATTGGCTGCTCTCAACTCAAAGGAGTTGAAGCGAAGATCTGATTTTAAAGAAGAAGGTGGAGATGGGTTGTTTGTCAAAGGGAGAGTTGAAGGAGGAAGAGGAAGATCAGAGCATCGTACAAACAAGAACAGGAAGACTACAAGATCTAAGTCAAGATACAAGAGGAAGTGCTTTGTCTGTAACTCAGAGAATCATCTCAAAAGAGGTTGTCTGGAGTGGAAACAAAGAAGAGGTGAATCCAGCTACTCTAAGTCATCTAGTCAAAAGGATGACTCATCAGATGGATATGAGAGTGCAGATGTGATGTGTGTCACCAATGAAGAAGAGCTAGAACATTGGATACTAGATTCAGGGTGTTCTTTCCACATGACCCCAATCAAGTCATGTTTAAAGAATTATATGTCATCTGATCTAGGAGAAGTCAAGTTGGGGGACAACAGACCATGTAGAATCCAAGGAAGTGGCTCAGTAACATTCAAGTTAACTAATGGATCTGAAATAGAAATTCATGATGTCAAATATGTTCCAAGTCTCAAGAGAAGCTTGTTGTCTCTAGGAACTTTTGAGAGGAATAAACATCATGTGAGTTTGAAGGATGGAAAAGTTAAAGTAATCAAAGGGTCATTGGTGGTGCTCACAAGAACAAGGAGGAATAACAATACTTATGTGTTAGATGGAAGATATTGACCAATGAGGTGTCATTGGTACAGTCTGACATTGATAAGTCCAACTTGTGGCACAGAAGATTTGGTCAATTGAGCAGTCAAGGGCTGGAAGAATTAAGAAAACAAGACATGATTGACAATTTCAGGGTTAATGATGTTGGTTTCTGTGAGACTTGTGTCATGGGAAATAAGAGCAGAGTAAAGTTCAACAAGAGTAAGCATGTTACTAAAGGGATCTTGGATTATGTGCATTCGGATTTGTGGGGTTTTGCAGGGTGAATTCTTTAGGAGGAGCAAGGTACTTTTTGTCCATTATTGATGATTTTTCAAGAAGGGTGTGGGTGTATGTGCTCAAGCACAAGAGTGATGCCTACCAGAAGTTTGTAGAATGGAAGAAGCTTGTGGAAACTCAAACAGAAAGGAATGTGAAAAAGTTGAGAACTGATAATGGGTTAGAGTTCTGCAACACACAATTTGATCAATACTGTAAGACCAATGGTATAGCTAGGCATTTGACCATTCCTGGTACACCTCAGCAGAATGGGTTGGCTAAGAGGATGAACAGGACTCTTTTAGAAAGAGTGAGGTGCATGAGATTAAACTCTGGGTTACCAAAGTGCTTCTGGGGAGAGTTGGTGAGCACAACTGCTTATTTGATAAGTAGGTCACCTTCTAGAGCACTGAATATGAGAACCTCAATAGAAGTCTGGTCTGGAGCAAAACCATATTGTAGTAGCTTAAGGGTAGTGGGATCTGTGGCTTATGCTCATATAAGTCAAGAAAAGCTTGGTGCTAGAGCTCAAAAGTGTATCATGCTTGGATATCCTGAAGGAGTGAAGGGATACCGGTTATGGAGATTGGATGAAGGTAGTCCCAAGGTTATTGTGAGCAGAAATGTGGAATTTCAAGAGAATATCTTTTATAAAGATGTGGTTGGAAACAAATTGGCTTTGGAAGATGATAGATATACTTCGGAAGGTGTTAAGTATGCTTCGGAAGAGAAAAAGTATACTTCGGAAGGAACCAAACTTGCTTCGGAAGAGAACAAGTATGCTTCGGAAGGGAGCTCTAGTCATGAGAGGGTTCACTTTGAGGTGGAGTCTTCTGAAGGGAATCTGAATAAAGGTGTTCAAGTTGAAACAAATGAAGAACGGAGATCCAGAGCAAGTGAAGCATCATCATCAAGAAGCAGTGTCACACCCCCAAACCACGGCGGTTTCCCGCGGGGCGCGAACGTCATGGTTTCATAGTCACTGATCGACCACTACATGGTTTTGTAAAACATACGTCTCAAAATAAGTTTAAGGTACATCATTGTTCAGAGTTAAATTTGCGGAAGCAATAGTAATAAGGTACATTGTTTTCAAAACATGACATATATGAAAATGAACGTCCCAAAATAGCATGAAGGGTCCTAAACATGAAATGACCCATGCTAGCTTAACTGGTTGCATCTTTCAATTACCTGAGAAAACATGCATGAAAAATGTCACATAATGCTGGTGAGTTCACAGGTTTTAAGTGATAGTAAATAGCGTAAAGGACCACAATACTTTCCATGATTTGATTGTTGTACATACAATGCTACAAATTATATAAGCACCGCAACCGAAGCTAGACTGTAATTGAAATAAATTGCCCCTACCCATGCCTACCATGAGCGTGGGTGTGTACAGGCTAATAATGCATCCGTTTAGACCTCCAGTCAAGGTTAGGGTAATTAACCCGGTGGGGGTAGTCAAACCCAATAGTACTATCCATGATTACCTCGCTTTGGGAAATAAACTGACGGTTCGATAACAAGGGACTTCATATGGTAAGTAAACAACTTATATAACATGTGAAATCATTGACAAGTAAATGTGTCCAAGTAAATTAGTAATTTGCATGTAACTTCCCCCAAATGGAAAATAAGTGAAAACGGGGCCGTGAAACTCACCTCAATTGCACGCGTGAATACTAGCAATAGTCTGTATGTACGATTGGTCTAGGAATCTCCTAAACAAAATCACAATATATTCATGAGGTCATGATTACTAACCCTAGATGGTCATGCATAACTCATCCACAAAGGTAGCTTTAAAAATGCCAATTGACTAATTAGTCATGTCGGGTCGTAAATGTTTTATTTAGATTCTCGTCTTCATCTTTATTTTCCTAAAGATACATAATGTATTGAGGGTGTTTTATATTAAGTATAATGGTATTATACTTTCCATGTTTATGGGTTTCCCCTTTTTTTTACCAAATATCTCTAAAAGTTTACCTTTATCAAATATAGGTATCTGACAGCATCAAGGGAATTTCTTGGGTCTGGTTGTCATCCTCTTTTCATGGTACAAAGAATTTTTATAAAATCTGATACTTTTATCATATCTAGGTCTATGTCTTAGGATTCCAAAAAGGTATAGCTTGTATCCTACAACTGAGTTTAAGTGCCTTTAAATGGTTCATGAAGCAACAGATGTCAGTGCAGCACTTTCCTGTATATGTCTATGGAATTTACCTTTTTGAGAGGTCAAAACTTACATTCACAAATAGAGCCTATATTATTTTTAAACCTAACACCTTAAGCTAAGTTACCATAGAAGGAAAATCTTCAATTTATTACCTTAAGCATAACTTATGCCTCATTCTTTCTGCCCTATTTATTCTGTCAAAAATTCAGGTTCAGCACTTTAATTTGTTTGTACGTTTTGGAAGGGTTATACTCATCTATAAATTTCAAGGTTGGATGGGTTAGAAACTAGACATCCTAAAGTTAATGGTAGGCTCAAGAATCGGTTCATTTGACTATTTTTAGGTCGAGTTATGGTCTTGAAAACACAGAACATGAATCTGCCAGAAAGTGTTTTACATGTTTTGTTACTTTTTAAACTTTGTTAGAGCACTTTTGGGATGAGGTAGTGAACATGAACACATCATGGTGATGTATGGAAGATTAAAAACAAGGTGCTAACCTTAAACAAGCAAGGAGAAGAGATGGTAGCCTTGAAATGCAAGGAAAAGAAGGTTTGATCCTTTGAACTAAGAAAACCCAACAAGAAAAGGTGAAGAAGATGTTGTAGGATGTTTGGGAGCTTCAAAACTCACTTGATCTTTAATAATGGCACTTGACTCACCCAAGATTTGTGGAAAATGAGTTGAAAATAAAATGAAATGGTGGAGGTGGTGTCTTGGCCGAATTTGGAGAGAAGGAAAGAAGGAGAAGAGTGTGTTGGTGATTTGTGTGGATGAAGTGTGTGAATGTTGCTTATATTTGTAAGCTCTACAACTCCTAACTTTGTCTCTTGGTCAACCATAGGGAAAGGAGCTTCACACATATGGAAAGGAATCATGTAGCTTTGTTCATAACCTTTTCCTTAACACTAAAATGGCAAATCTTGAGCTTCACAAAAGACAACTTGTCTTGTAATGATTTGACAAGGGAAGAAGACTAAAATAAAAGTGAGGGGAGGGGGTAAGGGGACGGTTATGGGGGGTGGGAAATGGGTTGATTTTTCAATTTTATGTAGTATTGGGTATTTGGGTGGTATTTGTTGCATTATAGTAATTTATATATATATATTCAATATTTTTACTCCTTACTTTTTAAAAAACATTAGAATTGTATAAGTACTTGTATAATATCATATATATATATAAACATATATAAATATTGATGGTATGCTAATGATGCATCATGTAGTTAGTAGATCCGATAAAAGGATTCGTTCCGGGTAAAATATTAATTTACGCGATTAGGTGTATTTATAAAGTCAAGCTTTTCCAATGCATTTGGTTTGGAATCTAAAATACTTTGAACCATATAAATGAATTTATTAGTACATGTATATGAATTATGACCAATGTTCATGTGTGCCGGTTGTATCGCGTGTAAAAATGGTAATTACGTCGAATCACCGATGCATGAAATGTAATGCGTGAAATTTTGCAATGCATAAAACGGTTTCAATAATTGGAATTCAATTGAAAATCAAGTATTATAGGGGTAATTATAACCAAGTCAAGGTCGGGTATTGACCTGAAATTGCCAGTTGTCACAAGCAGCTATAGTATTGCTAAAGGGAGAACTAAAAGAACTATAGTGCAACCTTTGAGGTATAGAGATAAAAGTCACCTGTCTGCTGTTGCCTTTAGCATTGCAGAGCAAGAGAGTATCTTTGAGCCACTTCATTATGATGAGGCAGTTAGATCAGAGGAAAAGGATCCGTGGCAAGAGGCCATGGAAGATGAGATGGCTTCATTAATGAAGAATGACACATAGGAGCTGGTTGATAAGCCTTCAGATCAGAAAGTGGTGTCGTGTAAATAGCTTTACAAGATAAAGGATGGACTGCCAGGGAGTGATAAGCCTAGGTTCAAGGCCAGGTTGGTGGCTAAAGGATTTACACAGGTAGCTGGAATTGATTATACTGACATTTTCTCACCTATGGTAAGGCATACATCTATTAGGATCATATTGTCTATAACTGCTGCTTTTGATTTGGAATTAGAGCAGTTACATGTTAAAACAACATTTTTGCATGGCTATTTAGATGAAAACATTTATAAGTCTCAGCCAAGAGGATTCATTAAAGCTGGTAATGAGGATAAAGTTTGTTTGTTGAAAAGATCTTTGTATGGCCTTAAGCAAGCTCCTAGATAATGGTATAAAAGGTTTGATGATTTTGTGGTAAATCATGGATTTCTCAGAAGCTCCTTTGATAGTTATGCGTATCATAAGGAGGGTACAAATGGGAATTATGTATACCTATTTTTGTATGTTGATGACATGTTATTAGCTTGCAAAGACAAGGTGGAGATAGAGAGTGAAGAAATTGCTGATGTCAGAGTTTGAAATAAAGGATTTGGGTGAGGCTAAGAAGATACTTGGGATGGAAATAAAGAGGTGTAGAAGACAAAGGTTGTTGTGGTTGTCTCAGAAGTCTTATGTAGATAAGCTTTTGAGGAATTACACTATGGAAGGGTGTAAGGCAGTTAATACTCCTTTGGCTGCATATTTCAAGTTGTCCTCACAGGGCTCTCCTCAAGATGAAGATGAAGAGAGATACATGGCTAAAGTTTCATATGCAAATTGTGTGGCAGTCTTATGTACTTAATGGTGTGTACAAGGCCAGATTTGGCCTATGCTGCTAGTATGATAAGTAGATATGTAGTAGCACCTGGTAAGGCCCATTGGAATGCTGTTAAGTGGGTTATGAGGTATCTTCAAGGTACTAAAAATTATGGTTTAATTTTTGGTATGAATGGTTGGGATACCGGTAAAATCTATTGAAGGATATGTTGATGCTGATTATGCAAAGGATCCTGATAATTGTCGATCAGTTACTGGGTATGTTTTCAAGGTGCTGGGGAGTACTGTTAGCTGGAAAGCGCAGTTGCAGTCAATTGTAGCACTCTCAACTACTGAGGCTGAATATATAGCTTTAGGAGAGGTTGTAAAGGAAGCATTATGGCTACGAGGAATTGTAGCTGATTCGGGCATAAGTGATAATGGTGCAGTGGTTATGTGTGATAATCAAGGGGCTGTGCAATTGACTAAGAATGCTAAGATCAATGATAGAACTAAGCATATCAAGGTAAAATGTCACTTTATCCGGGATGTGATTAGTGCCAAAGAAGTAATGGTTGAGCAAATTAGTACAGAAAGCAATCTTGTAGATATGTTCACTAAAGTTCTACCTAGTTTCAAGTTTGTTTTTTGTGTTTCAGGGTTAGGAATTGGATGAAGTTAAGTCATTGACTTTAAAGGTGGAGAATTGCGGGGTTAAAGGTCAATGTATGCAAGTTCAAGGTTATTTCTGTAACTTGTTGCTTCTTGTTTGTATTTGTATTAGTGACAATAGTTGAAGGGTGTAATGTGTCAATTGGGTAAACTTGTTAACCGTTGTTAACGGTCCAATTTAGGATAAATAGAGGATTAGGGTTCATTGATAGAAAGACTTTTCTTTGTAATCGTATCTGATTCTTTCAATACAATCATACACAAACTTCTTATTGTTTGATCAATCTTGTATAATTCCAATTAATTTACAACACAAGCAAATAAATATTAGGGTTTTTTTATCATTTATCTTATAATGATCTTAATCATAGACTCTATATTAGTATAACTTAGAACCAGCATTATAAGATAACATGTAGTGATTTTTGCAACCATAAATATTTTGCTATAGTGGACGAATTTCTTTTAAATGTTTCTTGACATATCTAAATATGTGAAGCATTAGATTATAGGTAGCTCGGGTGTATTACACGATGCTTCCCAATTCAACAATCTTATAACGTCATTATTGTCTCAACCTCTTGTTCTAAATAATTTCGACTCGTCCTACAAAGGCTCTTTAACATCTTATAACAAAGGCACTTTAACATCTTATAACATACCAAAATATCACTTCAATGAAGAATGAGATTCTTCTTCTACATTGTCTTCGTATATACCATGTTATTTATCACCACTTGAATGCATTGATATGGTTGACGAGACTCAATAAAAACAAGTTAAATAATTGGTCTTAGATACATTTATTGTGTAAAAGTAAATAAGATCGTCTACATAGGGAATTGGTGGAAAGTGTTAAAGTAGGTATGTTTAAAATAATTACAAAAGACTTTAAAACCAAAAACATAAACTTACAATTGCAAAAAACAATGAACTTTGTAAACAAATTTACTAATGAATGAGAAAATAATGACTTTTAGCTTTTCAATTTTGGAAGATCACCCTGAAGAATCGCTTGAACCCTCTAGATGGCGGTGGTGGCATGGTGGTAGCATGCTGTTCGCGGAGCAAATTATACATCGGCGAAGCTTCATCGACGTTTTATTGCATTTTTTATCGGCCTCTCTTGGTGATTCTATTGCTAACACCGATTAATTTTGCTAAGTAAGGGCTCATGGTTAGGGTTTTTCACCCAAGTCAAATGTTCCTGAGTCCTGAGTGGTGGTGCCCTATTTTGTATGTCGCTAGCTGATGGGGGTGTAACTGGTTTGTTAAAGGAGTGGGCCTTTTCCAAAGCATTGGTGTGACATGTTGAAAACAAAATCTTTACTGAAAAAAGATGAAGAACCAAATCTGTTAAAAGAACTGAAGATTTAAGAGTAACAAGTGATGAAGCATCTTCGAGGCCTCTAAGCAGAATGTTGAAGCTACTAAACAATATATAGAAAAAACTGCAACTAGCAAATGAAGAATCTTAATGATCGAAGGGAACGGTATGAGTTCGTTATTTGGTACGAGGGTAGCTAATAAAGTGCACTCATTATAAGGTTTACTTACATTCTAAATGAGGTTGTGAGGCGTATGCCTATTTTACGTTGTGGGTAACATATTCTACTCCTTCGTCGCATTTCGGTAGGAATAGCTCATCGGATGGTGGTCATTTGGGTACTCACGAGTTCTATTTGAAACCTTAAAACTCTCAAGTACAAATAGTATTTATGCTATTTCTAATACCTTTTTCCTTCTCCAGATTGCTACTTATTGAATTTTGCATATATGTTGTTGACCATATTATAAAAATAATAGTAGAGAAACCTAAGCTTCTTCGCTATAATTACTATGCAGATGCCTAAATGTGTATTTATTTCACATACTTTCCGTCTAACATTTAGGACCTTCTTTGAGACTAGGTTACCTGAGGGTTTTCATGTCTCCCACAGTTTTGATGTCAAGGTAACATCCTACTAATACTAACTTATCAAAGTTTGTTTGTTGTTTCATCAACCTTTGATATGAACTTAATCATTTGATATGAACAAACTACAAAGTTATGGTCAAATAGAAATTATATTGATTTCGACCAAGAAAACTCACTATCATCCAAGACTTGGTATATACGCAGGAAGCGAGACAAGAACTTCAAAGAAGACTATAATGAAAATTAGGAGGACAAGAAATCCACAACCTGGTGACTTTTGCAATGGCATCTTTTGCAACCAATGCATGTTAAAACACATGCAAAATTAGAAGTCATATTTCAAAGCAGTTTAGTGTTAATCCATAGCTTTTGTACTCGATCTTTTGTATCTTACCAAAGTGTAACGGTGGCAAGGTATCAACTACGAAGCAACACATTTAATTTTTTGTAATAGGTGTTAATTAGAAGAAATGCAAAATTACAGATGATTTATATAGCCAGTTGAATCCAAAATATCCAATACGACCCGCGCAACACCCGGATGGATTACACCTAGTTATACACAAAATAGCAAATATAAAACAATTAAGTTTGATAAATCAAGTCCATAACAAATAAACTACTTTATATAATTTAATCCAAACTAAACAATTAACTCTTATATCCATTAACTACTAACTTATTAAGTCTAGGTAACTTAACCCATTTAGTTTTGCAACTTAACCAATTAATTTTTAAATCAAGTTATAATAAAAAAAACACAAATTGTCCATTGTTCCGTTGTCACGGAATTCAAGATTTGAACTTTCAGTTAAAGTAATAACGAAGAAAAACAAGCTTTTAAGATTCGTTTGTTCACCACGTTACTAATTCATCTATATTAAGCTATCTATCTTTCTTAATAAGTTAACGATGCAAGAAAATCCAAAAACTAATAATCATAAAGTGTCTTTGTTTACCATGTACCACCACATTGTGTAATTAGGTATGAGATCATTTTCATACATGTAAACCTTTACAATTTTCTCTTCGTGTGTTATAAATATCAGCATTTGAAACAAGTAATCCCGATAGTAGTTATTGTGCCTTGAAATAGTGAAATTCCAAAAAAACCAAGCACCCCATCAGTAAACTCATAGCAAAAACATTCGTGCATGCCATTCTTCTATATATGTGTTCTCTATGTGTTAGGTAGATATAAACAATTTGTATAGCAAGAGTTACACGTATCTAATATGCACCTATATAAAGTTTACACATACAGAGAAAATGCAATAAACTAATATACACATACAAATACATAAACATACCGTACATACCAATACATAAAAACACATACGATGAAGGAATGATATATGGGAAGGCATAAAGAAAGACGGCCATCGGTGGTTTTAAGGTGGTCGTAGTGACGATGGCTAGTAACAATGGTTGCAACGACACTAGTTGGTTTACTAGTTTAAAACAAGAGAAATAAGGAAATGGGGAAAGAAGTGAGATGTAAATGGGCTTTTAGTAGATTATTTTGACAAAAGAATTTTATAAAATCTTCAACGACATGTCTATCAAAAATTGTTCGTAATTATCGGTAGAATAATAACACTTGCTAGGTTTACAATTTGTTTCGGTTACATGATTGGTGTGCAACTTATAACAAGTAGTTTTGATATTAAAGATGTGCATGTGGTTAATGATCCACTACACCGCCTAATTGGGTAGTGGCATGTGTTATTTTGTTTTTTAAGTCGGAAAAAGTCAATTAGGTGATAGAAATTAAGTCACTAAAGACATGTATATGATTATCTCTTCATTAGTATGGCTAAAAGGGTCTTTGACATATCTGTTATGGTGTTACTTTATGATACATAAAATCACGTTTTATAACAAGTCACTTTAATATTAAAAACATGTATATATAATTAGCTTTAGTTACTCGTGTATTACACGAGAGATAGAAAGTTAATTATTTATATAACATAAAAACATAAATAAAACTAAATGTATTACATAATGGGTTGAAAAAAATTAAATTGATTAGTTGTTGATTGTTATTTATATAATACTAACATTAGTAAACTCATATATTAAACGAGTTAAAAAATAAAATATAATTATAATGAAAGCATATGAAGTATAAAATGATATTTAAAAATAAGATATGATTAAAATTACATATGAAATAGTTATAAGGGATAACTAAAAGTAATAAAATAATGTTTGATGTTTTAGAAAAACTCTTATTTTATAAAAAAGTATTTTCTAGAAATACATTAATAAAAAGACATCTTTTCTTAATTTATTAAGAAATATTTTTATTCTTTTTTATCTAATTTTTATAACTATTTAAGAGGAGAGATATGACACCCTACACATATCCCACATTGGTCGTGGACAGGAGAGATTCCTGGTTCATAAGGAATATCTGGCCTTGAACATCAACAACGTGTTTTGAGCGTATTGGCTGTGGATGAAAGGAAAACTCCACAGTTAAGCGTGCTCAGGTGGGAGCAATCCAGGGATGGGTGACCTCCCTGGGAAGTTTTCACCCAAGCAACCAAAAATAAATCCGTGAGCTCTTCGTGGGCAAAGCGGACAATATTGTTGATACGACGCTTAACTAGGTTTTACATCTAGACACTACATAGACTTTGTCAGATGTCCTTGTTATATTTATTTTGAAAATCTTGATTTTTATTTTTTAATTATATTATAATATAACTTTAAAATCATTTTCATATATTGTATAACTTTCAAAATTTTCTACTTTTTAATTATAGTCTACATATCATTTCCGACTATAATCTCAGACATATATATAGAAAGTATTAATTGATTTTACAAATTGTAGATAAAGACATACAAGTCATAAGATAAAATTTCTAATATTGTCTACACATAAATATTTGGATCTTTATAAACATTTTTTTATATTTAATTAGTGTTTTTTAATATTATATCATTCTTTCAAATTTTATATTTTTATTAGATTTATTATTAATGTAATATGAGCTCTTTTTTTTCTTTTAAAGTTGTTTAACTTTCATTTTTCATATACCAAAACTCTTGAGATAACTTTCACATTTTAATTTATTTGTTCCACATCTAATATCATACTATAAATTTAAATTCATAAGTGTTATTTTTTTTCAACCCGTGTAACACACGGATAACTAACCTATTATATATACATTAGCACTTCACTTTTAAAGCACAATGGGCATTGACAAGTATTTTATTTTATAATAAGTTATTTTGGTGTTAAATATATATATATAATGATTAAATGTGCAATTAAGGTTTTAATGGGCCTTAACACGTGTTACTAAGATGTTTAAAGTTGCATAAAATTATATAAGGTTATAAACAAGTCACTTGACCAGAGCGTTAGAGAAAACTTCTTTTTGAGAATCAAGCAGGAATCATTTTCGAATATAAAAGTGTCATGGGAATATCAGTTTTAAGTAAACAAATATTACCGAAGAAATTTCCATCGCAACTTGGTCACACGTATAAATACATCACATAACACGAGTACTTTAAAAAAAAATTTAGTAATTCAAAATTTTGACATTTTTTCAATATTAATTCCAACTAACAGTTTAACTAGTACTAATCTTAATTTTCAATTTTGTTACCAATAATAATTCTACACTAAATGCTCTTTTACTCCATTAGTTTTTTATCATGTGACACGTGATATTGTTCATGATGTTGTATGTGACATGACATATTTTATAGTTGAAATAAAAAATGTAAATATATCATTCAACTTTTTACTCTCCTTGTCTCCAAACTACTCCATCGATTAAAGATAAAAATGTTACGTTTGATATCTTCAAAAATTGATATTTTATAAAAAATGAGTAATGTATTTATATTTATATTTTTAATTATTTCTATGTTATGCATCACGTCACAAGCTGCACCACATAATACGTAACAAAAAACTAATGAAGTTGACAAAAAGTTAGACTGGTGTTGTTATAACAAAATCAAAAATTAAGGTTGGTACTGGTCAAACTGTTAGTTGGGATTAATATTGACCAATAGTTAATAGTTTGGATTATTAAAATCTAATTTTCTTTATTTTAATTTTAATAAAAATATATGTTGAGATTTTGATGGATTCCGCTAGTAGTAATTACATTAATAATTATCAACAGATTGTATAATTTGCTAGTGATATTTATTATTCTTATAACGTATGAAATTAACTACATATTATGATACCAATTTCGCTTTTTTCTTTGAAGTTTTAAGTTGGATATATATATATACACATAAGTTGGATATATATATATTATTCTCTCTATTTTTTTTCTACTAAAATTTATAAAAGTCTTTTTAACAGGCATATAAGTGCGTACCAGAGAGACTGAAAAAGTCAACATGTACACATATCTATAGAGAGATATTTTAATTCATTCCGTCTTCCGTCAAAAACACGATAACAAGCCAAATGAAAGTACATACATAACATATGAAATCAACAACGGTGTACGTAACGCGTGCGTTGCCATGTAGTGTGCAAGGGTATGGCTTTTTAGATGCGTCAACACCAAGTTTAGTGTACCCATACTTTGCAACGACATTTAATGTATGGGCACATTATATTATGAAGTTACTACATGAAAAGAAAAAGAATTTCTTTCGTATGTTATTACACTGTAGAATCATTTTAAGTTTTGTGTTTTCACTTGATTTTGAAAAGTTTAGTTTGTAGTTTTGAGTTTAATTGTTCCAGAGTTACATTTTATTTTGTCAAATTTTTATGCACAACTATATTATTATTAAATTAAAAGTAAATTACAAATTTTGTCTTTTAAGTATACCTAAAATTATGAATCTTGTCCTTAAACTTTCATAATTACATTGAGCGTCTTTTATTTAAAAACTTATCAGGTTTTATATCATTTCTATTAATTGAAGTTAACTTTTTCAGTAAGTTTTTTTGTAAAAGACCATTTTACTCTTATCCTTTAAAGGACGAAATCTGTAATTTTCACAAATCTTTTATTTTTTTCTTTTTGTTTATATTTTATTTACTTTATTTCTCTTTAATTTTTTTCTTTTCTGACCTTTATTTTAATAAACTTATTATTTTAATGGTCATTTTACTCTTAACCCTTAAAATGACAAAATGTGTTATTATACTCTTTTATTATTATTATTATTTTAATTTTATTTTATTTTCTTTACTTTTATTTATTTTTAGACCCTTTTGTTTAAAGAAATAATCATAAATATTAGTAGTAATTTTATTTTATTATTTTATAAAATGTAATTTTATTTATAGATTTTTATTTTCTTATATTTTTTTATTTGTTCAATTTGTTCATTACCTTTATAATAAAACTAATAAAAATTAGATAACTAAATTTTTAACATTTTTGATACAAGATTTTTTAATCGTTTCAAGTTATTTGGTTTATGGTTTATATTCGACAGCGGTTGTAGAAAGTAAGATTTTAGTTTATGATATGAAATTTTATTTTTTTGTATTCAATCAAATGGTTTGTTTTTAAATATAAATATAATGTGATAACGTGTTACTTTAACATAAAATAAAATATATTAAAAGGTTACTAAAGAACTACTTGGAGTTTTTAAATAAACAATCACTCAATTTTTTTTTATTAAATGTACTTTTATTCATGGTTTTATTTAAACTATTAATAATAATTTTTTATCAACAGAAATCAAAGCCAACCCACCTAAAATTAAAACAAAACCGAACCAAATAATTACTAAGGGTTTGCTTTGCTTTAGTTTGGTTTTACGATTAAGTTTATTGAGCATTTTTTAGTAAAAATGCTTAAATACTCCATATATCTATTTTAATTACACATATAGCTCAATTAGAATAATTATAACCAAATAAAATATAAAAAAAGTCATATACAAAAATCATATGTTCTCTAATAGGTTTCTAATATAAACCGTAAATCAAACTATTTAAAATAGTTAAAAATTCTTTTACCAAAAAGGTAATAGAAAAACGATGATGAAACAAAATTGATTACTAGTTTAAATTTATAACATAAAAAATATTGTAAGCTCTTCATCTTGTTCTCGTATGATTAGAAGATAGATAACTATTTTTAAAAATAAAAATATATAATAAATAAAAAATATAGATAAAATTATATTTTATAAAAAATATTTAAGTAATAATATTTCATATAAGTTTATAAAATAAAAATTGATTAAAAAAGATAACGTAAATAAAACAAAAACAAAATGGAAATAGTAAAAGTTTAAGGAAAATTACAGATTTCCTCCTTTAAAGGATATGGCAAAATGGTACATTCACACATAACTAACTGAAAAAATTAACTTCAGTTACTAAAAAAGACATAAAATGTGATAATTTTTTAATAAAGGATGCTCAGTGTAATTATTAAAGTTTAAGGAAAAGATTCATAATTTTAAACATACGTAAAGGACAAAATTTGTATTTTACTCTTAAATTAATAAGTAGCTTGGTCCTTCAATCTACCTAGTAAGTTATGTCCGCGTGTTGCATGAATTATATTTTTAAGAAAATATTATGTTTTAATTATATCGTTCAATATATTCGAAATTTAAGAAAAAGTTATGATTTAAAGTTAAATTTAAAATAAAATATTTTATTAAATTCTAAATATATTGTTATGATATATTTAATTTTATTTACATTTAGAAATAAACTTTATTTATTTTTATTTCGTGTAATTTCTATAAGACATTATTTTATGACCGTGAAAAAAAATTGTAAAGCTGTTTGTTATGTTCTAATTATATTCCTGGTGATTTGCAGTTCATTTTTTGAACCCCCAAGTTCTCTCTTAAACATAACTTAGTTGAAATCCACACATTATCTAACTTTTATTTGCATGTTTTTTCCCACAAACTAATTGATGTTTTTTATGCTTTACATATATATACTACATACAAGTGAGTTTTGTTTGCATATTAAAGAAAAAAACAATAGTTCTTGCATTCCTCGACAATGACAAGTTTCTATTATGTTGATTAACCAAAGATTTAAAATAATGACCAGTTACATGATAAAAACAAGATTGTTATTTGTTATTAGATCCGTTAAAAATAGCCAGTTTATATATGTTTTTCAAGTAGGTATGTATGTCTGCAAAAGAGTTTGGTTGTATTTCTAGAATGATTGTAGTAGTCGCACGATTAGGTATATATTCGTTCATGCATGGTTGAACCTCCCTTTACATGAAACCTCTGTTGTATTGATGGAGTTTAGACAACATTAAGAAGAGGATGCGATGCTGGTAGGAGTATGGATTCAGGGGCGGACCTAAAGCATGGGAAGTGGGGGGCAGTCGCCCACCCTAAAATTCTTTTGCGGACCTAAAGCATGGGAATTGGGGGCAGCCGCCCACCCTAAAATTCTTTTTCCAGTATTATATATACGTGAAAATCCGGATTGCCCCCCATAAAATTTTGCAATCACCTCCCTTAAGCATTTGAAAATGGAAAAAAGCAAGATTGTTTCAAACACATTGTTAAGGCTGAACCACAGCAGGGTCCATCGACCCTCCAACAGTCCAGCGAACAACATTTTCTCGCTAAATGGGTCTGCAAATGAGTTGATTTTTAAATATATTCGCTCTCAAATAATGAAATAGTTATATCGAGATAAAAAAAAGAGGCGCGATTGCAAACTTTGTTCAAAATAAATGGTTATGCCATAGAACATATTAAATTCCTATTGTTTCCTAATATGAGAGATCAAATGTTTTATTTAATAATCGGCATTTTTTTTAAACTAAAAGGTTTCAAGAACCATTGATTTTCATTGTATATTAACCAATTATATATTATACAAGATCACAACAAACTAATCAACAAAACAAGAAAATGATAATTACAAAGAATAGATCGAACATATCTAACTACAAATATGATAACTATCTAATACAAACATGTTAAACATAATTTATATAAAGCCTAATTGATGCTCTTAACAATTTTGTAATAGTTTCAATCAAGATTCCTCAAATGAAAAGTTCTACTTCGCCATGACACATTGTCATTTTATGAATCTGATTGCTTTAAACATCACATATCCTTATTTTTTTATAAGTATAGTTGTCACAACCCAACAGAAGCATGAAAGGCTTGAGTGTGACTTTTTGGCTCAAAACACATTAATCACAGACAAATTGATTAAAAACAAGTAATATAACTAAAGATCATATATTTCTTACATAAACACATATTCGGGTTACATTTACTTAATCATACAAAATTAGTCTACATAAAGACTATTACATGATACCATATACCCCTATTACAAAAAGAGTCAAATAACTATTTCATTATTCAGTAATAATGGATGTGCGCATCTATTGTTATACTAAGATCATACATATTCACAGTTAATTTGACACATATCTTTCCTATCACTTCACCCCATCCATTGTATACATCAAAGGCAAACATAACATTATTAGTCATTCTGATTACCTAAAAAAGCATACCAAAACGGTCAAGATAATATTAGTGAGAACATAAATTTAATGATTAAACAAAATATATTGATACAATACAAAGAAGATTACAACCAAACCTACTTCTAAGTCAGGTGATTTATAACAGTCACAAATACAAATCACAAAATCAGATAATATAGCAACACAACACACATCCTGTTGGTGCAAGAATATTTCCTAAATGGCTCTACCTATATTACCAGACGGTTCCACATTCGAATCAATGCTTGTAGCATAATGATAATATATCTCAAAAAGTCTCATGTATGATTACATCAATCATAAAATAGTATGTTTTTCCCTCAAAACTCATAAATATAAAAATGGGGCTATGATCTCACCTTTATTTCAGCAAAAATCGTATAAAATAATTGCAGGATCGGTGTTTGTCACTTAAACACAGAGTTTTCACTCAAACTCACCTACAACAAAACTCGGATATATGAAGAATCAATAAGAGTTGATCACAATATATAAAGTAACTAAGAACATAAAAAGATAATTTTCAAGATACTTTTATATATTGATTCTCAACTCAAAGTACAAGACTCTTACAAGCAGATGATCTGTGTGTTTATGAATTACAAGGAGAACTATATATACTATCTACAGCCGGATATACTTTGATACCAGCTGAGATCCTATAGCTAAAGTCTATACTACAAGACTAAAGATTAAGGTATCTCGGATAAAATCTTATCTGAGATTTGGTAGTCAGGACATGTCCCTGACATACCTTTTGTCACCAACTTAAGTTGGTAACATGTACTATCATGAAAAGGTGAACAGTGGAATAAAGTATGGTCAACAACATGGTTCTTTAGAAAGAAGCCATGCTGTATTAGAAGTCTGTAGCTGAGTGTCAGAGACCATACTTGTGTCCACTGGTTCATAGCAGTGTCTTCCGAAGGTTAAATGGCTTCGGAAGAGTTAGTACTTCTGAAGTCACTTATACTTCGGAAGAGGCTGCTTCTTCTAAGGCTTGGAGACTTCTTCTTTTCATCATACTTCGGAAGTGGTCTTTACTTTATTCTTCTAAGTCTTGAACTTCGGAAGTATGCACTTGTCTTCGGAAGTAGAGTTCTATCTTCGGAAGTTGATCTTTCATTTTGTCTTCGGAAGAACTCTACAACCTTCAAAAGTTTCATGCTAAGCTTCGGAAGCCTTTTGCATGCAACACCAAAATAACTTTAAGTGACAAAGTTTTGGTTGCATTAGCCTTGTTCTTGATCCAACAAACTCCCCCTAGGCTGATGCTACCAAAACTTCACTTGTCTCGACTTCTCAAAACTTTCAGCACCAAGGAGAGTAAATATTTTTCTGTCTCCTTGTTCTTCCCTGATGTGGTGCCGAGAAGTTTGTACAGATCCTTGATAGACAGGAAATCCAGTATGTCATCTTGGATAACATGTACCCTTTGTTGTTGCCCTCTGAAAAGAGTTAGTTAATGGGAACTATATTCATATTCCTATCAAACTATAGGTTCCAATTCAGGACCTTCTACCATCTGTAGAAAGGCAGTACCTTTGGTGGGAGATCTTTCCTTGTCTTCCTTTCTTCTCAACTTCAACTCTTCTTCAATCTTTGCCTTTGCAGTTAGCTTAGCTAGATGAAGACTGCTGAGATGATTTCTGATGAGTGCAGCAGTTTCAGAGTTGGAGGGGTTAGAGAATGGCTTATCTGCTAGCTCAGCAATGTCGAACGTGCTGGAGTGTAGCAGAGAGGTTGCATTGAGTCTATTGACTTCACCATTCTCTCTTTCCACAACAAAGTTGTTAGAAGGTTCATTGAAGCTCCACTGGATTATCTTCCTTCTAGGCACAAGAGACTTACTGGGAATCTTGTCCTCTTTCTTTGTATCCAGCAGAGTCACCAGTTTCCTTCTGAGCTTCTTCTCTTCATCGTTCAAAGAGTCTGAGTTGAGTCCCAGAAGTATCGCAGCCTGGTCCAAAGTTCCTCTAGGCAAATCAAGAATTTATCTCTTGTGAGGGAACTTGAAGAACCATCAACATAGGTGATGTTGACAGAGTCTTCTACACAAGAGACTTCGCTCAGAGTAGTGTGGTTCACGAGCTTCGTCTTGATTGCCTTAAACTCCTTAAGGAGAGATGTTGAGAAGGTTGAGGGGATGGTCTGGATGGTAATTAGGCAGGTTTAGGTTCAGAGGTTCTGGCTAGTGTTTTGGGTTGGATGATGGGAAGTTTGGGTGGTTGAGGTGAGGGAGTAGGTGAGGGTAGTGATGTGGGTTAAGGGGTGAAAGGTTCAGGTTATGGTTAGGTGGTAGCAGTGAAGGTCATCCCTTTTACCCTTCTATACATCTCTTTCCTTTTCCCCATCCGGATGTCAGCCTTAATTTCACTGACAATCCGTTGGAGTGTCCTTTTAGACATGGGACCCACCTGCCTCCTAGAGAATCCATGAGCCCGAAGATAGTCCTTCATCCAGGCTTTCTCAGTGAGCTTCTTGAAGGCAGTGACCCTGGCTTCTTCTTCCTTCTTCTTCCTTCTTCTTCTTCTCTCTGGCCTTTTCTTTTGATGACAACCTCCTGATTGGAAGCAGCTGCTTTTGTACTGGCAGCTAGCAACTTCTCAGTCTGAAGTCTTCCTTTCTTCTTGAGTTTCTCAATCTTCTCCTCTTCCTTATGCTCTTCCGCAGTCATCTTCCTTTTTCCTTTGTCTTTTGAAGATCCTGACTGTGGTGGTTCTTGGAGAGAGGTTTCTGATTGTGAGAGAGGCAGAGATGGTGTCTGGGATGGAGGTAGAATTGGAAAGTCCTCACTGCTCACCTCAGATGCCATTTCCAAGATTGCATCTGTGATGATCAGTTCCTCGGACATTTTGAACAGTCCTTCCGCAGCTTCCATTTCAGCTTCGGAAGATTCAGCTTGTTCTTCCGAGACTTTAACTTCAGCTTCGGAAGTTGGAGGTGATACAGATTATGTCCCAACTAGTTCAGTTGCTGGGCCATCAGTCCCCATTTCCCCTTCGAATTGAATCTTAGGTTCCATATGGACCTTAGGTTGACCAACTTCTTCCACAGTGGTAGATGGTGCAGTTAGCCTCTGAAGCTCTTCAGCTCCAAAGTAGATCATTGCAGCATCATGGCTTGGCTGCTCAAAGGAGGATCTTAACAGAAACTTGGTGATGAGTCTGCAGAGATCACTGAGCATCCTTGGGTCAATCTGAAGAATGACGTGAGATGGCTCAGCTACTGAGATGATGGGAGAAGAAGATGTTGAAGTTGAAGGTCGACTCTGGGGTTCCTCATGTATTTGTCTTTGAACATTCTCCCCCTTTTTGGTAGCATCATCATGAGAGCTAGATGAGCTAGAGGAAGAAGTTAGTGAGACCTGAATAGGTACATTCCTAACATACCTCTCTATCTGTTTCTCAGCTAGTTGAGCTTGAGATTGTCAATCTCAAGTTGCTGAGTGGCAGACCTTGCTTCTAAAGTCCTAACCAAGGATTCAAGGTTTGAGAATTTAGATAGAAGGTCTTTAACAAGGAGTTGCATGATTCCCTTATCTTCTTTTGAAGAATCACGGGGAGATGAGGTAACATACCTAGTATGTTCAGCCTCACCACCAGATGTGGTTTCTTGGCACTCTGGTTTCCCATGCGCAATGATGTCTCTTTCAGAGTCATAAAAGGGCTTGGTTGCCGTAGATTCAGTCTGAGAGATGTTACCACTGTCCACAAGGTCCATTGAGGCACCTTCTGTAGTGGCAGCTGAATCTACATGAGTCCCCTCCACATCAATGGGACTCACCTCAGTTATTGGTTGCTGATGGGGGCTAGAGATAAGGGATTTCTTCGGGCTCTGTTGATCTTGAAGTGGGTATGGTAGATCAACTTCATTGCCATGGAGAGATGTTATCTCTTCATCAGTTTTGAATAGAAGGTTAATGAAAGATAGGGAGGTTAAGCCTACTGACCCGGGACTTTGGTCAATATCTACAGGCATTGAGCCTCTGGTGGGGCTGTCCCTTGTTGGCAGCTCAGAGGAGTGTAGATACTCATTCTAAGGGCTGTTGGTTTGGGTATCGGGCTCCTGGGTTTGAGACTGAGGATACTTAAAGCCCAAATTGAGGTCGAAAGAGAAGGATGGATAGACCTCTAACTGAGTGGGAGCCTATGTTTCCACTCTAGTCCTTTTGGATTGAACAGGAGGAGCTTGTTCAATCATAGTAGATTGAACAAGGGTTCGTTTGGGGCGTCATTGATAAGTGATGGTGATGGGTGGAGAAGGTAGTGTTGGCATTATGGTGGTAGTTGCTGGTGTGGGTTCATCACCTGTGGGGTGAACAGGGATGTCACCAAGAGCTATGCGCTCAATCATACCTGGAAGCAGAGCAGTGTGACTTCCATTGAAGTTGGTGGACATCTTCTTCAAGGTCTTGAAAATGGAAGGCCGCATTTGGGGGACAGTCAGAGCAACTGCACAGACAAGCATGCTCTGGAGGAATCTAGGATACATGAAGAACGTTTCCCTTTGCAGATTCCCAATCAGATTTGAGAACACAAATCGTGAGTAGTTGAAGCACAGGCCTCTCACCAATCCATGAACTAAGCATCCTAGTTCATAAGAGATTATATCCCATCCTCTGGATTTGTTGGACAAGCAATGAAGTACAACATGCAGGAGGAACTTCCAATTGTAGGAGAAGTTGAACTTGTAAACAGTCGACCTGCTGATGTCTCCACCTTATCCCATCAGGATATAAGTGCTATCCAGATCTTCCTTTGGGAATTTAGTAGGAGCTCCTTCATCGTGAAGCTCAAGGTGCTCCCTGATGAGTTGTTCAGTGATGATCAACTCCTGTCCACAGATGCTAGACCGCAGTACACGAATCCCATTTAGGGTTTCGACCTAACCATTTTCCCTAAATTCTGCCATTTGGTTGGAGTAAACAGTGGGATTAAAAGTAAGGCAGTGTAGTAGGTGATTGGGTGAGAAAGGAGATAATTTCAGAGAAGTCAACATCTCTTGAAGAATCAAGAAGTGCGACTTGGTTGTGCTGAGGGTTGAGTGCCATTTGGGAAAGGTGAAAGTAGATGATTTTGAGCTTGGGTAAAGTTGGAGAGCGGAAATTTCTAGGGCAGTAAAAATTGCAAGTAAGAAGATGAAATTGAACAGTCGAGATTATTTAAAAGAGGGTGGTAAGGCGGTAATGGAGGTTAGGATAAGGTGATGTGATGGTTTAGTGGATGAATTACAATGGCAGTAAGGTTGAAATCAATTAAATAATCCGACATCATAACAAAATCTTTGCTTTTTACAGTGTGGGGCCCAAGAGATTTACATTACATAGTAGAATCTCTCTTCCAAGTGGAAAACATTTCCGAAGGTAACTTTTCTTCCGAAGGCAATTCCTGCTTCCGAAGCCAAGACTTGGCTTCCGAAGGTTAGAGTTGCTTCCAAATGGAGAATCTGTAAGTCTCGGAAGTAAATCTGATATGCAATCAATCGCTTCTTCCGAGGCCAAAAATTCTTCTGAGAAGAAAGTTATCCTTTGAGAAACTTTGCTTCGGAAGATATGAGGATGTCTTCCGAAGGTTAATTTCTCTTCGGAAGGAATTTACACTTAGAAAATTTCAAAGAGAATTTCTGATAACAGGGCTTAAATTGTATTGACACAAGACTTACATATTAAAAAGGTTTTCAAAAGAGATTAAGTTAATCAATGTTTATCATCCCAATAGCTATTATGAGATACTTAAATCTTTGTTCATCAAACGCACTGGTGAACATATCAGCATATTGTTCATTTGAATCAACTTTGATTAGCTTAATTAGATTTTTCTCATGAATATCTCTAATGAAATGATATCTGATGTCAATATGCTTTGTCTTCGAGTGCTTCACCGTATTTTCAGTAATAGAGATAGCATTGTTGTTGTCAATATGGATAGGCGTACTCATAAAGTTGAATCCATAGTCTAACATCTGATTTTGAATCCATAGCAGTTGAGCACAGCAGCTAGCAGCAGCAATGTATTCAGCTTCAGCAGTTGATGTAGAGACACAAGATTGTTTCTTGCATTGCCATGAGATGATCCTTCCACCAAGAAATTGACATCCCTCTGATGTTGATTTCTTGTCAATATTACAGCCTCCATAGTCATTGTCAGAGTATCCATAGAGATTGAAATCTTTTTTTCAGGGATACTAGAGACCTAGTTTAGGTGCTCCTTTGAGGTATCTGAGGATTCTCTTAACAGCAGCTAGGTGAGACACCTTTGGAGCAGCCTGATATCTTGCACAGATACAAGTAGCAAACATGATATCAGGTCTACTAGCTGTGAGATACATCAGAGAACCAATAATTTCCTATACTGATGTTGATCAGTATCCTCCCCCTCAAGGTCAGGACAAAGATTATGGTTTGTGGGTATGGGTGTCTTGGCAGGCTTGCAATCTTTCATTTCAAATCTCTCTAAGATGTCAGAGACATACTTAGATCGATTAATGAAAAACCCTCCCTTCATCTACTTTACCTGAATTCCAAGGAAAAAGTCCATTTTTTCCATGGAACTCATCTCAAATTTTTTCTTCATAATGCTCTCAAAGTCCTTACACATTTGGTCATTTGAGGAACCAAATATGATGTCATCGACATAGACTTGAACAAGCAAGATGTACTTTCCAGACTTTCTGATGAAGAGAGTCTTATCAATGGTACCTCTAGTGTATCCATTCTTCAGAAGAAACTGAGACAAAGTCTCATACCACAGCCTAGGTGCTTGGTGCAACCCATACAGAGCTTTATCCAATTTGCACACATAGTTGGGGTGCTGTGGGTCTTTAAATCCTAGAGGTTCGCATACATAGACTTCCCTATCTATATCCCCATATAGAAATGCACACTTGACATCAAGTTGATAGACAGTGAAGTCCTTGGATGCAGCATAAGCAAGGAAGATCCTAACTGCCTCAAGTCTTGCAACTGGTGCAAAGACATCAGTATAATCGATTCCTTCCTCTTGAGTGTATCCTTGAACTACAAGTATTGCTTTATTCTTGATGACCAAGCCTCTATCATCTATCTTGTTTCTGAAAACCCATTTGGTGCCTATGGGTACTTGACCAGATGGTAGCGGACATAGGTTCCATACCTTCTGTCTTTTGAATTGAAGCAGCTCCTCTTGCATCGATTCAAGCTAGCTACTATATTTCAAGGCATCTTCTACCTTCTTGGGTTTCATCTGAGATAGAAAGCATGAGTACAAGCAGACATTTCCTTGATGAGCCTGTCCTCTTATTCTCACACCCTTAGTGACATCCCCTATGATGTTCTCAGTTGGATGAGTGTTGTGAATCCTAAGACGAGGAATCACTTCCAGTTGCAGAGATAAGTCTAGGTTGGACATATTCTACTCAGGAACTGGAGCACTCTGTCCAGCTGCTATTTCAAAATCATTCAATGGGGACTGTTTGAATGAATGAGAAACATCATCAATGGTTGGCTGTGAAGTAGTATTAACAGTTGCTTGTTCCTTCAAAATACTACTTCCTTCTGCCTGGTGCGGTGGTGGATCACCTGATGAGTTTTGAGGCTCAGTAAGTGATTCACTTGTTGAAGCTTCACCGTTCCTTGATATAGATAGACTATCAGATCTATGAATAGTAGAAGCTTGGTGTATTATGGCACTTGGAGAATTTGGACTAGGTCTGGGAAGCTCAAACAGTTGATCATTAGCAGTAGCATCAACATCATTTTAAGCACTTATTCCAGCAGAAACATTCTCACAAGATGGTTTAGAATAGTTTGGAAACAATTCTAAATCAAAAATATGATCAGGGCCATTCCCCTTAACACAAGGAGTGTGCTCATTAACAACTATATGGATGACTCCTCAAATTGTTGATTCTTAATGTTGTATACTATGTAAGCTTTTGGAGCTAGAAGAATATCCAACAAAAATAGCATCATCCGACTTTTCAACAAATTTTGCTAAATTGTCCTATGTGTTAAGTATGGTACACCTGCTGCCAAAGGACCTTAGAAAGTCAATGAACGGTGGCCTCTTGTTCCATAGCTCATAAGGGGTCTTTCCATGTGGCTTAACTACAAGAACTTTGTTCTGCACATAGCATGCAGTGCTGACTGCCTCTGCCCAGAATGCTAGAGGTAGCTTTGAATCAGCTAACATAGTTCGAGCAGCCTCAATAAGTGTTCTATTCCTCCTCTCAGCAACACCATTTGTTGATGAGTTCGGGGAGCACTATATTGTCTAGCAATCCCTTTTGAGTTACAGAATGAGTCAAGAACGAAGTTCTTAAACTCAGTCCCTTGATCACTTCTAATGATTTTAACTTGTGATCAATTGATTTTCTATTTTAAGAATAAAAGATTTTGATGTTTTAGCAGTTTCATCTTTAGTTCTTAAAAAGAATACCATGTGAATCTTGTAAAATCATCAACTATCACAAGGCAGTATGATTTCCTTCCAATGCTCATTATACTTGTGGGACCAAAAATATCCATGTGCAGTAAGTGTAATGGAGTAGTAATAGAGTTAACACATTTGGATTTATGAGATGTCCTGTGTTGTTTCCCTATTAGGCACGCAACACAGTTATCTTTGCAGAAAAACTCCTTTTTAGGCAATCCATGTACCAAGTTATTTTTAGCCAATTTATTCATTGTCTTAAAATTTACATGACACATACGTTTATGCCATAGTGTGACTCATCACTATCAGCTTTGGAAAGAAAGCATGATACTTCACCATTGGGGAAGTATTGTTCATATCTAGCTTGCACATATCTCATTTCCTGGGAGATCTAAGAAGCACCAATTCCAGAGGAATTGTCATCCCTGGTTTAAGGATAACGCACTCATGTTCTGTGAAAAGCATCTGGTGCTTTTGATCACAGAATTAAGAAACACTTAACAGATTGTGTTCAAGCTGCTTGACAAAATGGACTTTGTGAACTTTTAATTTACCGTTGGATATACTCCCTCTGCCAGAAATATATCCGGCCTCACCTCCGAATTGGACAGGACCTCCATTACAGTTCTAAAACTATTGAAGTAGAGATCTGTTCCCTGTGATGTGCCTGGAGCATCCACTATCCACAATCCATACATTATTGTTCTTGTCAAATGGATGTCCCTGCACATAATATGAGATTGTTAGTTTTGTTTGGAAGCCCAATCCTTGTTGGTCTCGGGTTCTTCCAAGGATAATGACATAATTGAACCAAAAGTTATGCATGGGGGTTCAATAGAGGTTTTTGAAGAAGAGATTCGGGCTGCAACATCTTCCTTGATCTTCCAGTCCATCCTTTGGCTGACCTTGGAGGATGAGCTTGTTGAAGCTTTTGCAGCATGGCCTTTTTTCGAAGCTTCTTTCTTTTCGGAAGAAGCCTTCACCACCTTTTCTTCTGAAGCAGTCTTCTTCTTGGATGGTTTCAAGGGAGCTTTCTTGTTCTTCCGAACCTTAGTAGCTCTTGCTTCCGAAGCCATTTTCCCTTCGGAAGAAGGAGTTTCTTTCGAAAGTAACCTGGCTTCCGAGACTAGCCTTCCCTTTTCATTACTTGAACCGTTTGAAAAGGTCCAAATGTGAAACCTTCCTTGACTACTTCTTTCTTAACATTATTTGCATAATGTGTGCTTGCAGGATTGTAGTAGCAATCTTTTGCCATGTGATTTTCCAGTCCACACATGATGCATGCAATGTTAGTCTTTTAGGAAAGTGAGGGTTGCTGTTTCTTGGGCTTCATTTCTTCACCAGTAACTTTTCCCTTCAACTTCTGATCCTTTGGTAGGACAGGAATGCTGGTATTACATTCCTTTCCTGAATCAGAAGTACCTACCACTGGAATCCAGCTGAGATAAAGACACCCTTTTGCTTAGGGTCAATCTTCAGTTTGGACTTAGCCACCTTCTTGGCGGTTCTTCTAGCAGCTTTAGCTCTGCTTCTTCTGGCTTTAGTGGTTATGATTTGATCTTCACAGGAGGAGATGGGTACATCTACCTGTTCCTTCCCTGTGGTGGCCACTATTGATACCTCATCCTTCAACTCTGGAAAGGAAGGGTCAGCAGTTGGAACCTCTTGCTCTTCAGTACCACATCTAGGCTATCTAATAGACTCATAGGAATGTGGCGGAGTGATTTCATTGGTTCCCAACCCTTCTTTGTTTTGATAACAAAGTTTGGAGTGGGAGGATGATGCAAGAATAGCTTAGAAGTTCTGCTCAGAAATAGCATGCTTCTGGCCTGAGCCTCAGCAGTGACAAGCTGGGCTTGAGCCTCAGACAATTTGGATATCAGATCCTTGATTTGAGTCTTGTAGTTGGTGTGTTCATGTTTTAAAAGAGATACAGTTTTCTCTAACTCATTAATTTTCTTTTGATAGTCAAATTCAGCTCTTTTAAAATCTGATTTTAGAATATTTAAAGACTCAATATCAGATCTGATTTTCATATTATAGTCCTGATAAAGTTTAACTTTAGCTATACAGGCTGGAGTATAGAGATGTTCATATACCTGGGCATCATCTGTTCCGGCCATGAGAGCTTGAGCAGGAGTCACATCCTGTACCATGAAGCTCCATTTAACTTCTTGAGCCATTGCAGCTGTTTCAGTTAACCTCTCAGTGGGCTTTGTGGTTGAGGGATGTGTGGAGGCCTATGGAGTTCCCGGATTGGTCTTGGGAGCCTTGCATTCCCTTGCAAAATGACCCAGTTGGTTACAGTTGTAACACTTTGCCTTGGTCTTGTCGAAGCCGAACTTGCTGGTAGTTGGGTTTTGAGGGAAATGCCTTCCAGTTAAAGAACTTCTTTGCTTTGTAAGTTAAGAGAGCCATCTGCTGGACAATGTCCACGTATTCTACATCATCTGGACTGAAACACTCAAGATCATCAAAACAGTATTGAAAATCTCCTGAGTGTCCACTTCCTGAAACAAAGGCACAACTTTCCTGGAAGGAGTTGTGTTGAGCCTGTTGAGACCTTGGAGTCTTAGGAAAAGTGATGTAAGGTCCAGAAGAGCAGGATGGCTGCTGATAACTTAGGAAATGCTAAGGTTGAGGGGTTAATGAGCCTTCAGCAACCATTAAAGCATTGCTAGCAGGAAGACTCATGGGTCTACTTGTTTGGTGGCCTTTCTTACTCTCCATCTCTAGATGATATCCATCAAGGATGCCGTAGAGTTCAGTCATGGAAAGAGTGTTCAAGTGTTCTATTCTCTTGATAGAGACACAGTAGAATGTCCACTCGTTGGGAAGAGCACTCATGAACTTTTTGGTGAGATCTCTAAGTTCAGGAGTGATCTTCACAGACTGAAGGGAAGAGATAAGATCCATATACCTGAAGTCCTGCTGGCTGAGGGTCTCTCCAGCAATATGAGTGAAGTTCTCGAACTGCTGCTTCAGTGAGTCCTTCTTTGAGTCGTTAGAGCTTGAGTACATCTGAGCAAGTGCATCAAACAATTCTTTGGCATTCTTGCAATGCTCGAACCCCACCATAATAGAGTTCATTATTGCAGTCATGAGAATAGTCATAGCATTGCTATCGATGTCCATCTTCTTTCTGTCTTCATCAGAATAGTCCTCGACAGCCTTCTCTATCATGGCACCGTTTCCACCTGGTGATGCCACCTTTGGCTTGTACGGTCCATTGACAATGGAATTCCATAGTCTGCTGTCTTGGTATCTAATGAAGCCTTCTATTCTTCTACTCTAAGACCTGAAGTTTTTAGGGGTAATGATGGGAGCTTTTGTCATTGTTCCCATCTCTACCTTGGATTTGTTAAGGGCCATTTGAATGAGTGGCAGGGAGGAGTAAAAACAGGTTGATTTGGATGGTAAGATCACACAATCAAGAGCCTGAGAAGCTCTGATACCAATTGCAGGATCGGTGTTTGTCACTTAAACACAGAGTTTTCACTCGAACTCACCTACAACAGCACTCAGATATATGAAGAATCAATAAGATTTGATCATAATATATAAGTAACTAAGAACACAGAAAGATAATTTTCAAGATACTTTTATATATTGATTCTCAACTCAAAGTACAAGACTCTTACAAGCAGATGATCTGTGTGTTTATGAATTACAAAGAGAACCTATATATAATACTATCTACAGCCGGATATACTTTGATACCAGCTGAGATCCTATAGCTAAAGTCTATCCTACAAGACTAAATATTAAGGTATCTCAGATAAAGTCTTATATAAGATTTGGTAGTCAGGACATGTCCCTGACATACCTTTTGTCACCAACTAAAGTTGGTAACATGTACTATCATGAAAAGGTGAACAGTGGAATAAAGTATGGTCAACAACATGGTTCTTTAGGAAGAACCTATGCTGTATCAGAAGTCTGCAGCGGAATGTCAGAGACCATACTTGTGTCCACTGGTTCATAGCAGTGTCTTCCGAAGGTTAAATGGCTTCGGAAGAGTTAGTACTTCCGAAGCTACTTATACTTCAGAAGAGGTTGCTTCTTCTAAGGCTTGTAGACTTCTTCTTTTCATCATACTTCGAAAGTGGTCTTTACTTTATTCTTCTAAGTCTTGAACTTCGGAAGTATGCACTTGTCTTCAAAAGAACTCTACAACCTTCAGATGCTAAGCTTTGGAAGCCTTTTGCATGCAGCACCAAAATAACTTTAAGTGACAAAGTTTTGGTTGCATTAGCCTTCTTCTTGATCCAACAATAATTATATGTTAGAAATAAATATTATTTATTTAAAATTTTTAGCATTTATTTCTTAAATCAAGTAATAATTCTAAAATAGTAGTTACAACAATCCATATATCACCAAATTTGAATAGCTATAGCATCTAAAAATTCCAGATCAACATGTAAAAATTTCAACTAATAATTATTTATAGAAGTTTTTTTTAGGATTTTTACAAAATTCAAATAAATTAGAAGAAATATCTACGGATTTTATAATTTTACCAAAATTTACCGAATCAATATTCTGAAATTTATATCATCCTGAAAAATTTTAGATTATTAACTCATGATAGACAATTAATAAAAATTAGTTAAAAATCTCTAAAATTTTGAAATTCATACATACGGTTCTATTCAGAGTATCATAATATATGTATTTTTTTCATAATTTAACTCATTGTCTAGAGATTTTTTCTAATTCTCGAATTATAGAATACTCTATAATATATAACTCAGACATATATGCGAATTAAATCACGAAATTTATTCAATAGTTCCTGTGAAAGATAAGGATTATTATATAATTTTTCTATATTTTTACCAGGTTTGGAGCTTCTGATTGGCAATTTCCTTTCATTTCCTTGAATTAATTATATAAATTAATCTATCCAATATTATTACACCAAAATTTACAGATCACTATCTCTGATATTTTCTAACAAGTTCCTAATTTTATTCTCATAATCATAGTTATTTAAAATTTTAAACTCAATTCATCAGGATCATTCATGTTTTAACCCCATTAATTTCTTTATTTGTGTCAAAATACTTGGTTTTATATAAACCTTTCAAATTTTCTTGTTTTTGAACTCTCCTTTCTTATTGATTTTTGAATAACATCATTTGTTTATGATATTTTACAAATAATCTTGATGACTCATAAAGGATTGGTTTTTATGTGTTTAGTTAAACACACACATATACTTATAACTAGTAGGTTTAGTAATCAAAACTTGAGTGAGGATGAAAGAACTTAAAAAGATGGTTTGGTTAGACTCTTGATAATCCACTTGGAGTACTTGTTCTTGAAGTTTTAAGGTTGATCATAGGCTTATGGAAGTAACTTGGTCCATTTCCTTGTGGTTGTTAATGATTAAGAGGTGGTGATGAGATAAGAACCGAAGGTATGAGGTTGGTTGTGGAGATGACTTGAGAACCGGGAGTGGGAGAAGGAGGTGGAAACTGAGTAGTGTTGATTTTCGGTTGTGATGGTGGTGGCTCCATACGGCCGAAGGGTTACTATAGAGTGGAGGAATCATCATTAACTCTAGTGTTTAGAGTGATGAGATGTTGCTAATAGCTAGGAGTAGTGGATTACTAGGGAGGGAGGTGGAAAACTCTAAGAGAGGTTAGTGTCTTGAATGCTAGGTGGAGAAATTAGGAGGTGATTAGTGTAAGGTTATTGCTAGGTGGCAGGTTAGGAGAGTAGTGACTCATTTGGTCATTAATTCTAGGATTAGTTGATAATCGGGTTTATTAATATCTTAATGAACCGATGCAAAGGTTAAGGTTGTGCTTTAGTTAGTGTTTTAGTGTTTAAGATTTGATTAATTTTAGTTTTTGATATTAGGTCCTAGTTGTAGTCTTACATAGTAATGTTTGATTAGGTTTAAGTCTTTGATACATTATATATAGTTAAGGCATTTAACAATTAACTAATCAATCGTATCACCCTAAGATAGCAATCATACAACTTATATACATGCACACGTAAATATATATGCATACATACATGTGACATCCGTCACCACAAGATCCGTCATTTAACGTGGCTTCCGTTAACTTTTCTTTGATCGTTCATTCTCATCCTTATAAACTAGTCGTGTGGATATTATACTTGCTTTATAATCTTTATACTTGTGCTCTCATCGTAAACGCATGCTATCTTTAAAACTTTTACAATTTTTCATCATCGTTATCACTAAATATATCAATTTTATATAATATTATTGTCATTAATAAAACCATTTTTAAGTTACCAACATCATTAATTACATTTTTATCATTAATAAAATTAGCCTATTAATGTCGTTTTCAACCGAAACAATTTGGGAACTCGGGGGCTAAGTGCAGGGACCAAACGTAACCAAACTAGGGTTGGGTATAAATACCTATATTCCAGCCCTAGTCTCATTTAATCCATCTTCATCTTTATCTTATTCTTCTCCACTTTTTCTCCTCCTCCTTGCACCGAACCACCCCGTTTCTTCGCGTCTTCACCGACAAAACCTCGGCTACAGCTGAGGCTACTCCTTTCTTGCACGTAGACGACCTTGGTTGCTGTAACACCCCGAATTTCTATTCAAACTAAAGGAAAAGAAAAGTAAATAGAAAGAATAGAAATTGTGCACAAGTAGAGGGGGATAAAGTGTACATAGTACACTTTTAGTATTTTAAGGATTTACGGGCATGGGTGCCCATTATTTCTTCTTCATCTTCTTCTTCACGGCTGAAAAGAAGAAGAGAGAGAGAGACTCTCGGTTCTACAGAGAGAAAGAGGAAGAAGAAGCTAAAAAAGAGTTTGTTTTCGGGATTCAAGAGCTGAATCGAAGTGGGTCTTGAACTGGAAGAGTGTTGCTCAAAGGTTGCTCAAGGTGAGTTTCTAGAACCCCTCTATTACTGATTTTAATTGATTTAGGGCTATTATGCATACTAAGTAAACATTTTGAAAAAAACCATGGGTTTACAGCCTTATGTTCGAATGTTGTATGTATGTATGTTATAGTGATGATTATGGGTTAGTGATGATGTATAGCATGCTTAGAGGGCCTTAGTATGTTAGATCTGTGCTTGGGTATCATTGGAATGATAATCGAGTGATGTTGGTAACATAGAAAATATTTCAGAATGTTTTGATGAACATGAACAGTGGTTCATGCTCCCAAGGGTGGGTCATGCGCCTAAAAAGTGGCCCATGCGCCCAGCATGTTGGTCCATGCGTCTAAGTGTTGGCCATGCGCCCAAGGGTTGGCCATGCACCTAAACAATGGCCCAGATGCCTAAGTGTTGGCCATGCGCCCAAGTGTTGGCCAAGCGCCTAAATAGTGCCCATGCGCCCAAAGTGATTGAAACGCTAAGTGTTGATGCGCCTGCATAGTGGCAAAGCGCCTGAACAAGGCAGAAGCGCCCAAATAATGCCCATGCGCCCAGACTGTTTTACACTTAGAATTTTTATGCTCATGCGCCTGGAAGATCCCATGCGCCTAATTTGGACTTGAGGTTTCTAAGTGATTTTAAGGGGTATAATGGGGCATGGTTATGATGTGATGGCTTATGCTTGATGTGTGTTATGAATGTATGATGTTGCCTATATGGTGATGGTGTATGTTTATGATTATATATGTTCCTTATTATGTATGTATGTCTTCCCTTGGCTTTGCGTTGAACGTTAATGAATGTAATGAAAGTATTATGTAACGTAAAGTGGAAGATAATGAAAAGAGGAATGTAATGAATGAATGCATGCATTAATAAAAGAGAAAGTATAGTAAGGCTTGCAAGCAATATGTACAGAGATGCACGGCTCTAAATGCCTTAGGCTCTACCGCGTGAGGTTCAGCAAATCCTAAAGTGTGCACGCAAGGGTTCCAGTCTTTGTGACTGACCTTCAGAGGTGTTACCCGTTTCTATGGGGGTGTTACCCGTTTCTATGGGGGTGTTACCCGTTTCTATGGGGGTGTTACCCGTTTCTATGGGGGTGTTACCCGTCTCTATGGGGGTGTTACCCGTTTCTATGGGGGTGTTACCCATTTCTATGGGGGTGTTGCCCGTTTCTATGGGGGTGTTACCCGTTTCTATGGGGGTGTTGTTACCCACTTTGGTAGGGGTGTTGTTACCCACTTCGGTGGGGGTGTTGTTACCCACTTCGGTGGGGGTGTTGTTACCCGGGTTACGTATAACTTCGGGGGAGTGGCATAAGGCCAAGCATAGATATGAGGTGAGCGACTCTGTGTCGCAACAGACTCGACAGAGGTCTTTGTCCATGAGACGAGATAAGAGGTGAGCGACTCTGCGTTGCAACAGACTCGACAGAGGTCTTTGTCCATGAGACGAGATATGAGGTGAGCGACTCTGTGTCACAACAGACTCGACAGAGATCTTTGTCCATGAGACAAGATAATGAGGTGAGCGACTCTATGTTGCAATAGACTCGGATAGAGTTCAATCCCTGGGATTGACTCGTGTGGGATCTTTGTCGCATATCCCGGTGCTGTGTCAGTCTTCGGACATGAGTCGAGGGTTTGTGAGCAGGCCCCGACACAGCACCAGCTTTCGAGCATAAGTCGGGGATATTTCAAGAGACAAGATTCGAGTAATAAAGAGTAATGAACGAAAGATCATGTATGAAAGAACGAACGTATGAATGAACGTAAATGAATTAACGTAATAAAGTACTGAACAGGATCCTCGTCATTCGACCTCAGTAATCGTGGCTGAGTGCCATGAAGAGGGTAAAGTCTGACCGGATCTAGAAAGGGAAGTGAACAATAATGTAATACGTTGAATGAACAAGTTAATGAATGTAATGACGAAGATAATAATGATATTATCTGTATGTACGTATGATGCATGATCACGAACGGCTGTATAGTATAGTATGTTTTGAAAGAACGGTTTTAACATAGAAAAGTGTGTTTTATTATAAAACTAGAACTCACTCAGCATCGCTGACTTTTGTATGCATGATATTTGGCAGGTATATGTTGATGCTGAGGAGTTGCAGGCATGGATGCATAAGCTACTGGGAGCATTTTGAGGCCGGCATCCGTATTTTGACATGTCATTGTATTTTGAGATGAAAACAGATGTTGTAAATGAATGAAATGACATGTTTTTAGTTATAAATGAAAGATTTAAATTCCGCTGCAAAATAAATGTATGTTTTATAATGTTTTAAAGGCAATGAATGACCAGCTGTGAGGTGCCCGGGAACGGGGCCTTACAAGTTGGTATCAGAGCAAAAGTTTAAGTGAATTGGGTAAATATTTTGAAAAACCTAATCTTAAACTGAGAATGGGACTAAAAGGAAAAGGGATGCCAGTCCTAGTAGCTACGTGCCTGAGGGTAAGTTTTTATCTAAACGTTTACAGTAAGTTAATGTTAACAGGCATTATGTGCACATGTTATGTTGCTTGTGTGTTATTGTGTCGATTTAGATACTGATTAAGTCAGGATAGGAGATGCTTGGGTTATGAAGAGTAAAGTAAGTGGCTAATCACAACTGGCCACTGTAATTAGGGACTTACTATACTTGACATATACTGAGTGTTACCTCGAATGACCGCGTTAGTGTTTGAATCTTATAGTGTGTTAGAAGATGGCTGGTGGTAGATCTTCGAAAGCTTCACGAGGTGGAGGCGATGGTGGACGTGGTGTTGAACCACGGGTCACAAGAGGAAGGTCTAGGGCTGAAAGAGTAGCCCATGAGGAACCCGAGACCCCTCATCAAGAGGGCGATGATGAAAATGCTAATTATAGGGCCTCGATGAGAGAGGCAGTCAGGGAGGTAGTGCATCAGGTCATGCAGACGATCCTACCGTCTGTGGTGAACGAAGTTATAAAGGCTGTTAAAGATGGGGAGAGACGGGAAAGGGGTAGGTCTTCGGGCGAAAGGAGACGACCAGAGACTGAAACGGCTTTCTTCGATGACGAAGAGGAAGAAGAGGAAGAGCCTACGCCGGAGGCGGCACAAGGCTGTAATTATGGGGCGTTTCAACAATGCAAGCCCCTAACGTTTGATGGAAACGACACTGCTGCAACTGCTCACCGATGGGTGAGAGAGATGGAAGCGGTATTGAACATCAACGAGTGTCGGGAGGATCAAAAAGTAAAGTTTGCTGCCCATTCTTTTGTGGACTCAGCCTTGTGTTGGTGGGACAATATTTTCCAGGTTGAGGGAAGCAGGACTATCGGAAGGATGAGATGGCCGGAGTTGAAAAGGCTGATGATTGAGGAGTTCTGTCCTTATCGTGAGATGGATAAAGTTGAGAGGGAGTTCCTGCAGCTGGAGGTGGGCACGATGACACACCAGCAATATACTGCTAAATTCAATGAGATGGCATGTCTGGTGCCGGATCAGGTGACACCTCTTTCACGAAAGATCAAGAGGTACATTCAGGGCTTGCCAGCGGACATTCGTAGGCACATGATCGCTGCCCGACCGAGCACGTTTAGGTCAGCGGTTGATTTGGCGGGGAGATTGTATGATGAAAGATCTGTGATGGTGATTGAAAGTAGCAAGAAAGGAGAGGGTGATCAAGAATAGAACGGGAAGCAATTGGAACGTGGTGGAGCCGCTCCAGGTGGCAAAGGTGCACGAGTGGATGATCAATGTGTGGTCATAACTGGTGCGAAGTCGAAAAGGTGTCACAAGTGTGGACACATGCACCCCGGGGAATGTAGATTAGGGGGCAATGTCTGTTTCCGTTGTGGGAAGACCGGACATGTGGCGAAGAACTGCGGTATGGGGAGGTGTTATTCCTGTGGTGAGGAAGGTCACATGAGCAAGGATTGCAAGAAGCCGAGGGTGGAAGGTTCGGGAACGAAGAAGATCGGAGGAAGCTCCAGTACGAGGAAGGAGAACAGAGGGTGAAGGCTAGAGCCTCCGCTATGACCGGAGCAGGCTAGGTCAAACTCCGAGGTAACGTCAGGTATGTTCTTGCAAGTTTAGATTTATGCATCTATGCTTTAATTGTGAAGCCAGTAGTAGTTTTATTGTCGCTATTTCCTGTGATGTTGCACGTTAGGGGTAGGAAGATCTATGAGCCCTTCGATGTAAGAATTGCTATTAGTAAGTCTACCAGGTTACCTAATGCCCTAGAGGATTGCGTGATGAGAGAGCGCTCGTTCCTGCTAGGTTGTTCAAGACAGACATAGGTAGGTAGACATGCATCTCCAGGTGAGTTGATCAGTAATCTATGAGTCAAACCCAAAGTGTTGCAAGGAGATAGATTGATCAACCGTGCATAACCAAGAGTTCGGTGACAACCTACGAAAATGAAGCATGAGGAAGGCTTCGACCAGGAAAACGGATTGTTTGATTTGAGAATCGAGTAAAGCTAGTATTAAAGTGTGGAGGATCATCCCTAGTTGTTGCTTAGGTAAGAGAAGTGACACATCGACTGGAGCTACCCAATGAGTTAAGTGGAATTCATCTGATGTTTCATACATCTCGTCTAAGAAAGAGCTCAAACGATAAGGATATGATCATGCTACCAGAGAACATTGAGATGGACAAAGTATCCAATAACGAGGAGCAACCGGTGACCATTACTAATAAGAAGAAGAGAATAGGCTAAGGAGGATGATGGTTTCACTTGTGCGGGTACAGTGAAGCCTAAAGGGATCTGAGTTTAAATGCAAGATCAAAGAAGAGGTGAGACAGTGTTACCCGTAACTGTTCGAGAAGCGACAAGTTTCGGGGACGAAACCTCTTTAAGGGGGTAGACTTGTAACACCCCGAATTTCTATTTAAACGAAAGGAAAAGAACAGTAAATAGAAAGAATAGAAATTATGCACAAGCAGAGGGGGATAAAGTGTACAAAGTACACTTTTAGTATTTTAAGGATTTAAGGGCATGGGTGCCCATTATTTCTTCTTCATCTTCTTCTTCATGGCTGAAAAGAAGAAGAGAGAGAGAGACTCTCGGTTCAAGAGACAGAAAGAGGAAGAAGAAGCTGAAAAAGAGTTTGTTTTCAGGATTCAAGAGCTGAATCGAAGTGGGTCTTGAACTGGAAGAGTGTTGCTCAAAGGCTGCTCAAGGTGAGTTTCTAGAACCCCTCTTTTACTGATTTTCAACTGATTTGGGGCTATTATGCATACTAAGTAAACATTTTGAAAAAACCGTGGGTTTACAGCCTTATGTTCGAATGTTGTATGTATGTATGTTATAGTGATGATTATGGGTTAGTGATGATGTATAGCATGCTTAGAGGGCCTTAGTATGTTAGATCTGTGCTTGGGTATCGTTGGAATGATAATCGAGTGATGTTGGTAACATAGAAAATATTTCAGAATGTTTTGATGAACATGAACAGTGGTTCATGCTCCCAAGGGTGGGTCATGCGCCTAAAAAGTGGCCCATGCGCCCAGCATGTTGGTCCATGCGTCTAAGTGTTGGCCATGCGCCCAAGGGTTGGCCATGCGCCTAAACAATGGCCCAGATGCCTAAGTGTTGGCCATGCACCCAAGTGTTGGCCTAGCGCCTAAATAGTGCCCATGCGCCCAAAGTGATTGAAACGCTAAGTGTTGATGCGCTGCATAGTGGCAAAGCACCTGAACAAGGCAGAAGCGCCCAAATAATGCCCATGCGCCCAGACTGTTTTACACTTAGAATTTTTATGCTCATGCGCCTGGAAGATCCCATGCGCCCAATTTGGACTTGAGGTTTCTAAGTGATTTTTAAGGGGTATAATGGGGCATGGTTATGATGTGATGGCTTATGCTTGATGTGTGTTATGAATGTATGATGTTGCCTATATGGTGATGGTGTATGTTTATGATTATGTATGTTCCTTATTATGTATGTATGTCTTCCCTTGGCTTTGCGTTGAACGTTAATTAATGTAATGAAAGTATTATGTAACGTAAAGTAGAAGATAATGAAAAGAGGAACGTAATGAATGAATGCATGCATTAATAAAAGAGAAAGTATAGTAAGGCTTGCAAGCAATATGTACAGAGGTGCACGGCTATAAATGCCTTAGGCTCTACCGCGTGAGGTTCAGCAAATCCTAAAGTGTGCACGCAAGGGTTCCAGTCTTTGTGACTGACCTTCAGAGGTGTTACCCATTTCTATGGGGGTGTTACCCGTTTCTATGGGGGTGTTGTTACCCACTTCGGTGGGGATGTTGTTACCTGGGTTACGTATAACTTCGGGGGTGTGGCATAAGGCCAAGCATAGATATGAGGTGAGCGACTCTGTGTCGCAACAGACTCGACAGAGGTCTTTGTCCATGAGATGAGATAAGAGGTGAGCGACTCTGCGTCGCGACAGACTCGATAGAGGTCTTTGTCCATGAGACGAGATATGAGGTGAGCGACTCTGTGTCGCAACAGACTCGACAGAGATCTTTGTCCATGAGACAAGATAATGAGGTGAGCGACTATGTGTTGCAATAGACGCGGATAGAGTTCAATCCCTGGGATTGACTCGTGTGGGATCTTTTTCGCGTATCCCGGTGTTGTGTCAGTCTTCGGACATGAGTCGAGGGTTTGTGAGCAGGCCCCGACACAGCATCAGCTTTCGAGCATAAGTTGAGGATATTTCACGAGACAAGATTCGAGTAATAAAGAGTAATGAACGAAAGATCATGTATGAAAGAACGAACGTATGAATGAACGTAAATGAATTATCGTAATAAAGTACTGAACAGGTGCCTCGTCATTCGACCTCAGTAATCGTGGCTGAGTGCCACGAAGAGGGTAAAGTCTGACCGGATCTAGAAAGGGAAGTGAACAATAATGTAATATGTTGAATGAACAAGTTAATGAATGTAACGACGAAGATAATAATGATATTATCTGTATGTACCTATGATGCATGATCACGAACGGTTGTATAGTATAGTATGTTTTGAAAGAACGGTTTTAACACAGAAAAGTGTGTTTTATTATAAAACTAGAACTCACTCAGCGTCGCTGACTTTTGTATGCATGATATTTGGCAGGTATATGTTGATGCTGAGGAGTTGCAGGCATGGATGCATAAGCTACTGGGAGCATTTTGAGGCTGGCTTCCGTATTTTGACATGTCATTGTATTTTGAGATGAAAACAGATGTTGTAAATGAATGAAATGACATGTTTTTTAGTTTAAATGAAAGATTTAAATTCGCTGCAAAATAAATGTACGTTTTTAATTTTTTAAAGGCAATGAATGACTAACTGTGAGGTGCCCGGGAGCGGGGCCTTACAGTTGTCCCTTTTCTTGCTCGTTTTTTCTTCTGTCCAATTAGGGTTTCGGGTGCTCGAGGCCAACCCCAGCACATGAGGTCGTGTGGGTGCATGTGATGTCTTTCTGCGCGTTCTTCTTGTTTGGGTGTTTGAAACGTGTTTCTTGAAGTCTTGTGGTGTAAATCTCGTGCACGGGGCAACCAAAGGCTGCTCTGGCACTTCTGCAGTCGCGATTATGCTGTTTGGGAGACTGGGTCGATCATGCGACAAAGTCGTGAGACTGGTGAGTCGTGCGACTGTGTGTATGCGTGCGATTGAGTCAATGCAGATGAATGATGTGTGTGATTGAGTTAATGCGGATGAACGTGTGCGATTGTGCGTGTATCGCACGACTGAATGCTAGTCGCACGAATGGAGGTTCAGTCGTACGAATGAAGCTGATTCGTACGAATGAAGGTTGATTCGTGCGTATGGAGGTTGAGTTGTGCGATTGGGTGCTGTGTAGTACGACTGGATGCTGAGTCGCACAAATGAAGGTTCAATCGTACGAGTGAAGCTGATTCGTACGAATCTGGGTTGATTCGTGCGGATGGAGTGTTGAGTCGCACGTCTAGTCCTGTCTTGTGACTGAAATTGTTGTGTGTGAGTTCCTTCTTGTGTGTGGTGTGTGTATGTCGGGTGATGTTAAGGTGACATCGACACGTTCACCGTTGCTAATGACAATATTTAAGTCAACACTATCAAACCTACTAATGTTAGTCCAAATCAAATCAACTTAGCATTTAACAATTATCAACAACCGATTCATAACTACTAATGTTTACCAAATACTTCTCTAATAACAATGAAACTTTTACACAAATATCATCGGCAATGGCAAACGGTTTCCAGTACTTGAATCTACATAAGGTCCAATACGCAAGCCTGCTGTGTGTGTTACACACGACCGAACCGATACAACCCGAACCGACCGACGAACGTTGCTATTTACTTTATACATAACATTAATGTTTAACAATAAATGTCAATAGGTGTTTGACCGTTCATTGCATACAACATTTAGAAACTTTGATCATTCATACTTACCACTTAACAAGTGAGTTTCGTGGCCCCTTTTTATGCTTATACAACATTTCAATCATTTACAAACATGGGGGAAAAGTATGCTCACCCATTTTCTATTCCGTACAATTTACATACAATTTACATACTCGAAATCAACATGTTACTGTTTTGTGAGTACTTATCTCATACATGCTTGAGTTCGCTGTGTGGTATTTTCTTTACAACCATTTAACTCCGGTGTTGAAATCGACGAATAGGTATTGGTAGTACTACTAGGTTGACACCCTCACCCTTGTTTGTTGGTATACTAGTTAGTACCAACAGTGACCAGGAACGGGGCCTTGGGTGAATATATTCTGACAAGATTCTATGTGTACATCATTAGGCTTGGTTGTTAAGCTCATTGTCATGTGATTTTACTTACTTATAACTGTATTCACGGTATTCCACAACAATTACTATACAACATCAATTACATATTTACTTTTTAAACCTGCGAGCTCACCAACAACTTTATTGACCATTTTGAGCATATCTTTTCAGGTGTATGTGTATGTGTATGTGTATGTGTATGTGTATGTGTATGTGTATGTGTATGTGTATGTGTATGTGTGTATGTGTATGTGTATGTGTATGTGTATGTGTATGTGTATGTGTATGTGTATGTGTATGTGTATGTGTATGTGTTGTGTATGTGTATGTGTTGTGTATGTGTATGTGTATGTGTATGTGTATGTGTATGTGTATGTGTATGTGTATGTGTATGTGTATGTGTATGTGTATGTGTATGTGTATGTGTATGTGTATGTGTATGTGTATGTGTATGTGTATGTGTATGTGTATGTGTATGTGTATGTGTAGTGGTATGTGTATGTGTATGTGTATGTGTATGTGTTGTGTATGTGTATGTGTATGTGTATGTGTATGTGTATGTGTATGTGTGTGTATGTGTATGTGTATGTGTATGTGTATGTGTATGTGTATGTGTATGTGTAGTGTATGTGTATTGTATGTGTATGTGTATGTGTATGTGTATGTGTATGTGTATGTGTATGTGTATGTGTATGTGTATGTGTATGTGGTATGTGTATGTTATGTGTATGTGTATGTGTATGTGTATGTGTATGTGTATGTGTATGTGTATGTGTATGTGTATGTGTATGTGTATGTGTATGTGTATGTGTATGTGTATGTGATGTGTATGTGTATGTGTATGTGTATGTGTATTGTATGTGTATGTGTATGTGTATGTGTATGTGTATGTGTATGTGTATGTGTATGTGTATGTGTATGTTATGTGTATGTGTATGTGTATGTGTATGTGTGTGTATGTGTATATGTGTGTCTGTTTGTGTGTGTATGTGTTGTGGTGTGTGTATGTGTATGTGTATGTGTATGTGTATTGTTATAGTATATGTATAGGTATATGTATATGTATTGTGTGTCTGTGTATGTGTGTGTATGTGTATGTGTGTGTGTGTGTGTATGTGTATGTGTATGTGTATGTGTACTGTGTATGTGTATATGTATATGTATAGGTATATGTATATTATACGTATATGTAATGTATACGTATACGTATACGTATACGTATACTTATACGTATACATATAGGTATACGTTATGTATATGTATATGTATATGTATATGTATATGTATATGTATATATATAGGTATACGTATATGTATATGTATATGTATATGTATATGTATATGTATATGTATATGTATATGTATATGTATATGTATATGTATATGTATATGTATATGTATATGTATATGTCTATGTATAGTATATGTATATGTATGTATATGTATATGTATATGTATATGTATATGTATATGTATATGTATATGTATAGTTATATGTATATGTATATGTATATGTATATGTATATGTATATGTATCTATCTATTTATGTATATGTATATGTATATGTATATGTATATGTATATGTCTATGTATATATGTATGTATATGTATATTATATGTATATGTATATGTATGTAATGTATATGTATAGTGTCTGTGCTGTATATTTATATGTATATGTATATGTATATGTATATGTATATGTATATGTATATGTATATGTATATGTATATGTATCTGTATATGTATATGTATATGTATATGTATATGTATATGTATTTATGTATATGATATGTATATGTCTATGTATATGTATAGTATTGTATATGTATATGTATCTGTATATGTATATGTATATGTTCTGTATAATGTATATTATATGTATGTATATTATGTATATGTATATGTATATGTATATGTATATGTATATGTATATGTAATATATGTATATATATATATGTATATGTATATGTATATGTATTGTATGTATATGTATATGTATATGTATATGTATATGTGTATATGTATATGTATATGTATATGTATATGTATATGTATATGTATATGTATATGTATATGTATATGTATATGTATATGTATATGTATATGTATATGTATATGTATATGTGTATATGTATATGTATAGTTATGTATATGTAGATGTATATGTATATGTATGTATATGTATATGTATATGTCTATGTATATGGTATATGTATATGTATATGTATATGTATATGTGTATGATCTATGTATATGTATGTATATGTTATATTGTATGGTATGTATATGTATATGTATTTATATGTATATTGTATGTATATGTATATGTATATGTATATGTATATTATATGTATATGTATATGTATAGTATATGTATGTATATGTATATGTATATGTATATTATATTTATATGTATATTTTATGTATATGTATATGTATATATATTTATTTATGTATATGTATATGTATATGTATATGTATAGTTATTATATGTATAGTGCATGTATTGTATATGTATATGTATATGTATATGTATATGTATATGTTATGTATATGTATATGTATATGTATATGTTATGTATATGTATATGGTATCTGTAATGTATATGTATATGTATATGTATATGTATGTATATGTATATTTATATTTATATTTATATGTATATGTATGTATATTTATATTATATTTATATGTATATGTATATGTCTATGTATATGTATATGTATATGTATATGTTATATGTATATGTATATGTATAGGTCTATGTATATGTATGATATGTTATGTATATGTATATGTATATGTATTGTATCTGTATATGTATGTATTGTATATGTATATGTATGTATATGTATATGTATATGTATATATATGTATATGTATATGTATATGTATATGTATATGTATATGTATATTATATGTATATGTATGTTTATGTATATGTATATGTATGTATTGTATATGTATAGTATATGTATATGTATATGTATATGTATATGTATCTGTATATGTCTCTGTATATGTATATGTATATGTATATGTATATGTATATGTATATGTATATGTATATGTATATGTATATGTATATGTATATGTATATGTATATGTATATGTATATCTGTATATGTATATGTATATGTATAGTATATGTATATGTATATGTATATTTATTTATTATGTATATTTATATGTTATTATATTTATATGTATATGTATATATATGTATATGTATATGTATATGTATATATTTTATGTGTATGTATTGTATGTATGTGTATGTGTTTGTATGTGTATGTGTATGTGTATGTGTATGTGTATGTGTATGTGTATGTGTATGTGTATGTGTATGTGTATGTGTATGTGTATGTGTATTGTATGTGTATGTGTATGTGTATGTGTCTTTGTGTATGTGTATGTTATGTGTATGTGTATGTGTATGTGTAGTGTATGTGTATGTGTATGTGTATGTGTATGTGTATGTGTATGTGTATGTGTATGTGTATGTGTATGTGTATGTGTATGTGTATGTGTATGTGTATGTGTATGTGTATGTGTATGTGTATGTGTATGTGTATGTGTATGTGTATGTGTATGTGTATGTGTATGTGTATGTGTATGTGTATGTGTATGTGTATGTGTATGTGTATGTGTATGGTATGTGTATGTGTATGTGTATTGTAGGTGTATGTGTATGTTATGTGTATGTGTATGGTATGTGTATGTGTATGTGTATGTGTATGTGTATGTGTATTGTATGTGTATGGTATGTGTATGTGTATGTGTATGTGTATGTGTATGTGTATGTGTATGTGTATGTGTATGTGTATGTATGGGTCTGTGTATGTGTATGTGTATGTGTATGTGTATGTGTATGTGTATGTGTATGTGTATGTGTATGTGTATGTGTATGTGTATGTGTATGTGTATGTGTATGTGTATGTGTATGTGTTGTGTATGTGTATGTGTATGTGTATGTGTATGTGTATGTGTATGTGTATGTGTATGTGTATGTATATGTATAGCATACAAGCAGCACCTTTTGAGGCGCTGTATGGGAGAAAATGTCGATCACCAGTTTGCTGGGCAGAAATTGGTGATAGTCAGCTAACAGGTCCAGAGTTAATTCATGAGACAACTGAGAAGATTGTGCAGATACGGAACCGTATGGCTGCCGCGCGAGACAAACTAAAGAGTTATGCTGACAAGAGACGGAAACCTTTAGAGTTTCAGGTTGGTGATAAGGTTTTGTTGAAAGTCTCACCATGGAAAGGCGTAGTTCATTTTGGTAAGCGAGGGAAACTAAATCCGAGGTACGTTGGACCATTTGAAATAGTGGAAGAATAGGTCCGTGGCCTATCGACTAGCCCTACCTGATTCGCTAAGTGGAATCCATGATGTATTTCACGTGTCAAACCTGAAGAAGTGCATAACCGATGAAACAATGGTCGTACCACTAGAAGAAGTTCAAGTGGATGAACAATTGCGTTTTATCGAAGAACCAGTCGAGGTGATGGACCATGAGGTGAAAACACTTAAGCAAAGCAAGATACCCATTGTCAAAATCCGTTGGAATTCGTCACGTGGACCAGAATTCACATGGGAACGAGAAGATCAAATGAAGCTTAAATACCCTCAACTATTCGAAAAGGCGATGCCAGCAGACGATGGTATTGATTTAAATTTCGAGACGAAATTTCTTTCAACATGGGGATGATGTGACAACTCATCCAAAACTCACTCGATTTCGATTTCTGTGTGCCAATGCAGTAGACCAGTGATGGAACACTCTCACCATGTAACGCAATTTTCGGGACGAAAATTTTTTCAACATGGGGATAATGTGACATCCGGTAAATTTCCGTTATCAAACTCCGTTAGTTCCGTTAAGTCTTGCATACACGTGTCGTAAACACACACTAGTTGTCGTTTAACGTTGGTGACCTAATAATAATTAATAATGTTAGATTAATGATAATCTAATTGATTATGTGTATTGTGTTATGTTTATGTGTTTGCATGTTTTAAATGTTAATTAGAAAATTAATCGCGTAACGCGGAAACGTGCCTATTTATTCGTATGTCTTGTGTTTTTATAAAGATAAAATATATAATGATTTTCATTAGTTTATATCTTTATATTATTAAGTTAAAAACACTTTACAAAGAGTTTAAAGCCTAGTTTTTATAAAATACAAATTACAAGGGCTTAAAGGGTAAATATGGAAATTAAAATTAAACAAAACAATCCCAAACCCTAGCCCACACCCAAATCGGCTGCGACTTCACCCTCACACCCCTCTCCCTTGCGATTTCGACCTAGAACAAGCATCAAAGCATCGATTGGTTCGATTACAAGGCATACAACACGTTGGAATCATCAATTGCAAGTTAACACACGTTTAAAGGTTAGATTTTTCAAGTTTTTCTGGGTTGTTCATGATGGCCGAACCTAAATTCATGAATGGGTGTTCATGGAGTCAAAATTGATGTTAATTGATGATGTTAGTATGTTAGTTGGATTGAATACATGTTGTTTAACGTTGATTATGTATGAATTGTATGTTTCTAGTGGATTGATCATGAACTTTGGTTTTATGCAAACCCTAATTCGAAATTAGCATGATTATGTGAAGTTGATGATTGTTTGATGAATGTATGATGATTTGTAGGTTGTATGAATGTTATGATACGTTGATCTTGCAAAAAATTGATGAATTGAAGTTGGTGTTCATTGCTTACTAATAATAGTAACTTTTTTTTTGCATGTAATGTTGAATTATTGATGAATTGATGTTATGGATGTGTTCATGGTGATGATTAGATGTTAGATTGTTGTTGTGATCATTGGGAATTCAAGAACACATGTTATAGTTCATACATTACTAAAGATAGTAACTTTTTAGGATATGAATTGATGAGTTATGATGTTTGGATGTTGTTGATCATGCTTAGATGTTGATATGAAATTGAATTGTTAATTATTAATGAATTCATGAATGCATTGGATTTTTAATAGATTTTGGGATGTGCTTTCCCAAAGGGAAACTTTATTTGCACAAAGTTTGATGGATGATAGTTTGAACATGTTTGGGATGTTAAGAGCATGTTAGTAAGTTAATGGACGAATTCTAATGTGATAGAACATGTTAATTAGTTGTATGGGATGTTTGGATAATCATGGGTGATGTTGGACTTTGATGATCATGTATGATGTTGATGTTGACTAGTGGTTAGGACATCATGTTTGGGACTGGAAATTGATTGTTGTGATATTTGTTGAATGCAATGAACATGCTTAATGAATATGATTGTGTCATCATACACGCGTGCGAATCTAAGGCCCCTACTTGGTAGGATTGGCAGGGTTTAGGTAGTGAAGTCGTGAGTGGCTTCACATGGCATGTGGTGCTTGATTTGATCTTTGTGTGGCATGTTAGTTGTGGTATAACTAGTGGACACGTTAATGTTCTAGATTCGCATGACTTCTATGACATTTGGTTATATGATGATCTAAGTGATATACCTGGATAATATAGCATACATATGATCTATTTGAATGTTAACCATGTATGATATATGTGTAGAATTGCTTGAATGGTTTACAACACATAAAGTCACCAACGGGTCAAACGGGTCAACTGGGTCAAACGTGTCTGTTCTTTGAAATCTTGAGTCCTTGGTTGTAGTGTACTTAGGGTTTTACATGTTCTTTGTTTACACGTACTCATGTACTTATATGATCTAGGTAACCTCTGAAGGTTGTCTGTCCACTCTGTTTGTCAAGTAAAACCTAAGTGTCTATCACGCGTATCAGGTGAGTTCATGCCCCACTCTTTATTTAATCTCTTTTGGGGGAGATAGCATACTGGTAAATCGAAAACGCTTTATATATTCAAGTTGTGTGTAATATTAATATAGTGTTGATAACATGGAAAAGTCCTCACACTTTCGAATTGTTAATATTGAATAGCAGGGAAATTTGGGTAGTACTACTGGGTCTGACGAGCCCCACCTATGTGACTCGAGGTCAACTGGGTGCAATTTGTCCTATTGAACATTGTCACGACCTGTTAAGTCGTGACAGGTGGCAACAACGTAACACAGTCAGCTTCAATTGCGAAATCACTATGAATTAATATTTAGTGTTAATGGACTAGCTATCTGTTACAATGCACTACTCTTATATCTCTATCATTAAACTGTTTATGTTTGAATATCTCTTGAACTCACCAACCATTGTGTTGAAATTTTAGTATGTTATTCTCAGGTCATTAGCTTGCTTGCCATTAGGAGCACCACATGGTTTCACTTGCATTCTAAGACTCGGTCTTCAAGACATTCTTATTATTTTAATGGTTAATGTTTACTCTTTTGGTTGGCGCATGTTTTGCCATAGTATACATTTTTATTTCTTTGGGTTGTTTTACAAAACGCTTCCGCACAGTTTAAAGTTTATACTTTTGTTGATTTTTTAAATATGGCATATAGAGTCGTTCTGAGTAACTATTGACTGTGATCCAGGTTTGTTCACACGCCTCGCGGTAAAACTCCGCACGTGGATTTTGAGGGTGTGACACAAACGACCTTTAAAATTATCCTCCCTTGCCCGGGTCCGCCACAATATGGACTAGTTAGGTAAAGTTAAGAACGAAAATGAAGGTGATGACCATCGGGACATACAGAATCACAAGGGTCCGGATTATTCATTAAACTAGTATTGGAAATATATGATACCATTCAGAACAAGGCTGCACGATTCCTTGCCCATCCAACCTAGCACCTGTCACACCCTCAAAATCCACGCGCGGAGTTTTACCGCGAGGCGTTTGAACAAACCAGGATCAAAGTCACTAGTTACTCAGAACAACACTATATGCCACATTCAAAACAAAACCAACAAAAATTCAAAAGTTTAAAAACCATGCAGAAGCGTTTTACAAAATAAGACAAAACCCAAAGTAAATAAAATGCATAGTATGGCAAACACGCGCCATCCCAATGTTTAAAACCCATATATAAAAATAAACAACTTGTCTATGAAATAAAGACTTAGGATGCATGTTGGACCCGTGTTGTGCTTCTAATGGAAAGCTGAGTTAACGACCTGAGAATAGCATACTAAAAATGTCAACACAATGGTTGGTGAGTTCAAGAGTTTGCGTTTAACATAAATATTAACAGTTGTATAACATAAGAAGTGTATTAAATAAGATAGCTAGTCTATATTCACAAGTAATAACCAGAGTGATTTCACGATCGAAGCTGACTGTGTTGCGTGTTGCCTCCCATCACGACTTACCAGGTCGTGACGATGTTTGTGTTTAGGACAATATTGCACCCATTTGACCTCAAGTCGCACAGGTGGGGCTCGTCACACCCAGTAGTACTACCCAAGATTTCCCGCTAGTTATCATTATTAACGATCCGAATGTGTGAGGACTTTTCAAGGTATTAAGCACTATGTTAAAACATACACAACTTATAAAATATAAAATAACGTTTGAGTACAAGTATGCTACCTCCCCCAGAAGAGAGTTTATAAAATAAAGGGGCATGAACTCACCTGGTGTGTAATGATAGTGAATAAAGAGACTCTTGATAGATGCAAAGAAAACCCTTCAAAGGTTACCTAGAACACACAAGTAGATAAGTACGTGTACACATAGAACCTCGATAATCCTAGGTTAACCTAGTTGACCCATTTGACCGGTTGGTGACATATTTTTGAAATATAGTTTAATCATATATGATAACTAACATACAAGAGTATCATGCAATTTTCCATGTATATCACATTATCAACCTAGGTTCTACCTAAGTCATCATGCCACATTAGATCATCATACACTTATGCTAATCTCAACAATCATTATGCTTAATATATATATAAATACATCACAACAAATAATTCATACGCGAAGACTAATCATGCACCACATGTCATGTGAAGCCATTAACAACTTCACATCCTAAACCCTGCCAATCCTACTAACTAGGGGCCTCAGATTCGCACGCGTGTATGAAAATCATAATCACATTCATTCATTTAGTTCATTCCAACCAACATACACATTTACCATCAGTTTCAATCCCAAACATGATCTCCTAATCACTAACCATAATCCATTCTCTTGTATGATCAACAAACCTATACTTCCTACATGATCAACCAAACATCCATAAAAATTCAATTACACATTCTATCTCAACAAACATCATCCACAATCATTCTAACATGATCTTAAGATCATAAGCATGCCCAATTCATCACATCCAAAGTTCTACAAAAATAAAGTTTCCCTTTTTGGGAAAGTAACACCCAAAAGTGTTCTAGCATCCAATCAAATGATAATTTCATCAATATTATACCTAATCAAGTTTATAACATCCATTCTAACATGTTAATCATCTCCAAAACATCCAATTCCCAAACATCATACACAAAAGTTTCTACTTAGTAAGTCATGATCAATATCACAATTTCTTGGAATTTCTTGGATTTTCTGTACAATTCAATTAACTAACATCTAAGTATTACATCTAACATGTTAGCATCATGAAATCATGAATTTTAAGAACAAAAAGTTTCCTCTTATGGCAATGTATGAACTAGATGATCAAACCCTAGATTTCTTGCATAATCAACATCATTCAACATTCATACAATCTAATTAACATCATATTAACATCTAACAATCATCAATTTCATATAATCATCATCAATTTTGGATTAGGGTTTATCTTGAATCAAAATCTATGAACAACATGGCAAAACGTATCTTTAAACGTGTAGAATCAAGAATTGGACTTGCTAGCACTATGGAACACTTGGAACTTGATCAAAATCGATTCTTTGTGTGTGTTTTTGGTTGAATTCGCAAAGGGTGGGGTTTGGGGATTGGTTTTGGCCGAATGGGGGTCAAGGGGGCTAGGGTTGGGTTTTGTCAAAGTTACCTTATTTAACATTTACCTTTAAACCCTCCCTTAACTAGGTTTTAAAAATTTAACCTTTGTAGTATATTTTCATTATAATTTTTAACTACAATCAAAAGTATTATTAGCCAATAATAACAATCCTAGACATTACAATGAGTCACACAACACACGAAATATATATATATTACACGTTGTCATGTTACCTGTTACGCGTAGAATTTATAAGTAAATATTTAAAATTCTATAAATTTATGAACCACATAATCACAACTAATAATCAACATTATTAATTAGATTATTATTGTTTATCATAAATTATTATTATTAAGTCACCAACGTTCAATGACAACTAGTGTGTGCCCACGACACGTGTATGCAAGACCTAGCGGAACTAACGGAGTTTAGTAACGGAAAATTACCGGATGTCACATTATCCCCATGTTGAAAGAATTTTCGTCCCGAAAATTGCATTACATGGTTGTTCTATATCCCTAGTTTACTGCATTGACATACGAAATCGAGTGAGTTGTCACATCATCCCCATGTTGAAATAAATTTCGTCCCGAAATTTAATCAGTACCTTCTCCGAATGTTGTTGTCGTTTCGAACAGATGAGGATACTTAAGCTTCATTTGATCCTCGTGTTCCCACGTGAATTCCGGTCCACGTTTTGAGTTCCAACGAACTTTGACTATAGGTATCTTACTTTGCTTAAGATTCTTGACCTCATGATCCATCACTTCAACCGGTTCCTCAACAAATCGTAGTTGATCATCTACTTGTACTTCCTCGAGTGGTACAACTAGTGTCTCGTCAGATAGACACTTCTTTAGATTCAAGACGTGAAATACATTGTGAACGCCACTCAATGAAGCAGGTAAGTACAATCGATACGCCACTAGACCTATTCTTTCCAGAATCTCAAATGGTTCGACGTATCTTGGATTAAGCTTGCCTCTTTTGCCAAACTGAATCACACCTTTCCAAGGTGAGACTTTTAGCAACACTTTGTAACTGATTTGAAACTCCAAGGGTTTCCATCGTTTGTCTGCGTAACTCTTCTATCTATCTCGCGCTGTTGCCATGCAGTTTCATATCTGTACTATTTTCTCAGTGGTCTCATGTATCAACTCTGGACCGGTTAACCGATTATCACCAACTTCTGCCCAACAAACTGGTGATCTACACTTTCGCCCATATAATGCCTCAAATGGTGCTACCTTGATACTGGTATGATAACTATTGTTATAAGAAAACTCAACCAATGGTAAATGAGCTTCCCAATTATTCCCAAAGTCGATCATATAAGCACGCAACATGTCCTCCAAATTTTGAATGGTACGTTCACTCTAACTATCGGTCTGTGGATGGTAGGCAGTGCTCATATTCAGACATGTACCCAAAGATTTCTGTAACGACTGCCAGAAATGGGATGTAAAACGAGCATCACGATCAGATATAATCGAGATCGGCACACCATGTCTCGAAACTACCTCTTTCAAATAAATTCGAGTTAACTTGTCCATCTTGTCAGTTTCCTTGATCGCCAAGAAGTGAGCTGACTTAGTGAGTCGATCCACGATCACCCATATCGTGTCACAACCACTAGGAGTTCTGGGCAACTTAGTGATAAAATCCATGGAAATCCGTTCCCACTTCCACAAGGGGATCTCAGGTTGTTGCAATAACACAGATGGTTTCTGATATTCGAATTTAACCTTAGAACATGTAAGACATTTCCTCACGTATGTAGCTACGTCAGCCTTCGTATTGACCACCAATAGTGTGCCTTTAGATCATGATACATTTTGTTAGACCCAGGGTGTATTAAATATTTAGACTTGTGTGCTTCACTCATAACCAAGTCTCTTAGATTTTCATACAAAGGCACCCATAGTCTATCCATGAAATACCGAATTCCATCAGATTTGACGTCCAATTGTTTACCATCCCTTGTAAAGATTCAGATTTAACGTTCTCACCTTTCAAGGCTTCCGTTTGGGCTCCCTTAATTTTCTGGGGCAAGTAAGTGCTAATCATCAATTGTAGGGCACACACTCATCGGGGTTTAGAGGTTTCCTTTCTACTCAAGGCATCGGCGACTACATTCGCCTTTCTCGGGTGGTATTTAATGGCACAGTCATAATCGTTCAACAATTCCACCCAACGTCGTTGCCTCATGTTAAGCTCTTTCTGCTCAAAGATGTGCTGAAGACTCTTGTGATCGGTGTAATTGTGCACTTGGTACCGTATAAGTAATGTGTCCAAATCTTCAAGGTAAAGACCACTACTCCTAACTCCAAGTCCTGAGTAGTGTAGTTCTTTTCATGTACCTTTAGTTGTCGCAAGGCATAAGCTATCACCTTGTCATGTTGCATCAGGACACAACCCAGTCCTTGGATAGAAGCATCACAATAAACTACAAAATCATCACTTCCTTCGGGTAATGCTAGTATCAGTGCGCTATAGAGTTTCTGCTTCAGCAACTGAAAAGCAGCTTCTTGACTATCACCCTATTTACAAGTTGTTCCTTTATGGGTCAAACCTGTGAGGGGTTAAGCAATCTTTGAGAATCCCTCAATGAAACATTGATAGTATCCTGCCAGACCAAGAAATTGCCTTATCTCACTGGGCGTCTTGGGTACCGACCAGTTCCTTATCGCCTCAATTTTTACAGGATCCACATGTATTCCCTTCTCATTAACAATGTGACCCAAGAATTGCACCTCACGAATCCAGAAATCACACTTGGAAAATTTGCGTACAACTGTTCCCTTCTAAGTAATTCCAGAATTAGACGTAGGTGCTCCTCGTGTTCCTCCTTCGCCCTAGAATAAATCAACATGTCATCCATAAACACAATAACAAACTGATCGAGATAGGGTTTGCACACGCAATTCATGAGATCCATGAACACTGTTGGTGTATTAGTCAACCCAAATAGTGACCATAACGAGTACGAAATGCGGTTTTGGAGATATCCTCTTCTTGAACCTTAGTTGATGATAACCAGATCTCAAATCAATATTCGAATAATAGCTTGATCCCTGAAGCTGATCAAATAGGTCGTCGATATGAGGTAACGGGCATCGGTTCTTGACTGTGACTTTGTTCAACTCCCTGTAGCCGATGCACATTCGGAATGTGTCATCTTTCTTCTTCACAAGAGAACAAGTGCTCCCCACGGTGATGAGCTCGGTCGAATAAACCCTTTATCCAACAGTTCCTGAAGTTGTGTTGATAGTTCTTGCAGTTCGTTCGGTGCTAACTGGTAAGGTGCTCTCGCAATCAGAACAGCTCCAGGAGTCAAATCGATCTGAAATTCAACTTGACGGTGAGGTGGTAGTCCAGGAAGATCCTCTAGAAACACCTCTGGAAAATCACGAACCACCAGAATGTCTTCTATCTTCTTTTTCTCTTGTTTCTAGTTAGAGACGAGAGCTAATATGGCTAAGTGGCCCTTGCGTAACCACTTCTGAGTCTTCATGAACGATATGATGCCTATCACAGCACCACTTTTCTCGCCCTTAACCAAATGTGTTTCCCCGTCTACCATGGGAATACGAATGAACTTCTCATGACAAATCACTTCTTCTTGTTTCCTCGGACAGCCAGTCCATGCCTACAACCACATCAAACTTCCAAGAGTAACAGGCATAAGGTCAATGTCGAAGGTATGACCAGCAAGTTCTGTCTTGAAATTCTTAAGGATATGGGTAACAGTGATTTGCTTACCATAGCCAACTCTACAGCGTACTTAGATCTAAGACAGCGGGCATATCACTTAAGAGACTACAAAACTTAGTAGAGATAAAACTCCTATCGGCTCCAGTGTCAAACAGTACAGAAGCAAAAATGACCATTAACAGGAAATTATTACCAGTAATAGTAGTAGGATCATTTAGAGCTTCACCTGAACCCATGACAAAGCTCTCTCTTTGGCTCCACCATTGTTGCCTCCATTATGTCACCACTACCACCATTGTTGTTATGACACCATTTCCGTTGCCATTCCCATTTTCTTTCAGTTGAGGACAGTTCTTCTTGAAATGCCCTTCCTTTCCACACTCAAAGCAACCCTTTCATGTGTCATGAGGCTACTGAGGCTACTGAGGTTGTTGAGGCTTCTTTATCAGTTCTCCATGGCAATCCTTTGCCACATATCCAACCTTCCCACAACGCTGGCATTGAAAGCTATCACACCTGCCAATGTGGTGGTAGTTGCATCGGTTACACTTTGGGTTTTTTCCCACATATCCACTTGGTCCTTGAGATGATGATAATGATTGGTGGAAGTTGTGATTGTTATCAAACCGTCTCTGCTGATGTTGATGTTGAGGTTGGTGTTGCTGAGGTTGGTTATTAGATGACGATCCTTGTTGGCGTTGTTCTCCCCCACTTGCGTTTGTTGTCGGGCATGCTTGCCACAGCACCCCACTTGGGTAACTTTCCTTGCTCCACATCTTGATCAGTGAGCTTGTGAGCCAGTCGAATAACCCGCTATATAGTAGGAAGAATTGCAGCAGTCACCATACTTTGAATCTCCGGCACTAAGCCACGTAAATAGAGCTCAATACGTCGGCTCAGCGAGTTAACCATGCCAGGGCAAAGTGTAGCTAGCTCATGAGACCTAGTAGTATAAGCCTCAATGTTAGACCCTTCCATCTTCAATTTCCAGAACTCAGCTTCCAGCTTTTGAACCTCGTCGTGGGAGCAGTATTCCTCTGTCATCATTGTTTTGAATTCCTCCCATGGTAGTGCATTTGCCATTGCCTGGCCAAGCATTTGCACTTGAGCATTCCAACACGTGAGTGCTGCACCTTCCAGGGTTCCTACGGCGTATTCACCTGGTCAGCCACCGGACATTTACATTTGGCGAAGACTGACTCAGTCTTCTCGAACCATCGTACAAGCCCTATAGCTCCCTCGGCTCCGCTGTAGGTATGCGACTTACAGTCCATGAATGCCTTGTATGTGCATCCAGGCGGTCCGGTATTCAACGTGTCAAGGTATTAAAATTAAACCGAATGAATTAATCACCTAACGAAATATTCGCGTAAATGATGACTAGTGTCATCGTTTACCTCCAAACTGTGTGGGCTGAGTGTTCAATGTTGCTTGCATGTGTTGGTTTATCAATGCAGCCAATTCAGCTGGGTCATGTTTCACGTTGCTGGCGCCTTGTCCAGCACCACGGCCACGGCCACGTCCACGTCCTCTACCTCGGCCGTCCATATTTCACTTTACATTCACAAATTCAATAATGAGTAACATCCAACATATCATCTCATTGAAGTATGGTAAATGATAAGAAATAATGTACAGTCACAACCCCAATATTATAACCAAAAATAATACGTATCATAAATAATTTGTAAGTAACTCATAAAATATTCAATCAATGTCAAAATTTAAGTTTTCAGTTGTGTGGGAAACAAACCTTCCCACACAGGTATAAGAAAAATTCTATGCAGTCAAAGTCATGAGAATAAAGAGAATCAATCGAACAAAGCTGATCCATCACTGTCTCCATCGTCAGGGGCTTCTTCTGGTTCTTCCTCAGGGTCTTCATCGGAGTCCTCAGCGGGTGCAAGCTTGTCCTTGATTTGTAGTGCTGCAAGTTGAGCTTCTAATCCGGTCAGTCTGCTCTCGACGCCCACATTGTGGAGCTCCTACTCGCCCATACGCTCGATAAGATCCATCAATCTACCAGCCATCTTGAAATTTCCCTTGATAGACATCGACAACCGCTCCTTAATTATGGCCATCTTTAGCCATAATCGACGCATATCATCCTTTAGTGTGGAGTTCTCATCAGTGAGCACTCCAACTCGTCGACGCTCAGTCTCAAGTGTCGCGGTCAATGCCGCCACGACCTGCTCAAGGGGTACATCCAGAGATGGGAGAGTGGGTGCTGCAGAAGTAGTTACTGACCTAGTCCTAGGTCTAACAGTGGACGGCCTCAGAACACGCTCTCTATGAATCATGTGGTCTACACAAGCCGGGCAATAACTCCAATCTCGTGAAGGATCGCGCTCAGGTCGCACAAACGATTGATCCCAGTCTATCTCGCCATGGGGGTAAGGATGTCGCGGCCAGTCATACACTCGGTGAGGTACAAGTGGAGGGGACTTAGAACGAGCACGCCTTTTTCCCAAAACCCGAGATAATGATGCCATGCTGCAGTGCATGTGATGTATATGCCAATGAGTATATAGTAAAAGGATAAGTCAGGAGTAACTAACTAACTGTGTGTGGTTATAGACTAGTGTATATGCAACCTAGTTCTCTATAACTAATGGCTCTGATATCAATCTGTCACACCCTCAAAATCCACGTGTGGAGTTTTACCGCGAGGCGTGTGAACAAACCAGGATCACAGTCACTAGTTACTCAGAACGACACTATATGCCACATTCAAAACAAAACCAACCAAAATTCAAAAGTTTAAAAACCATGCGGCAGCGTTTTACAAAATAAGTCAACCCCAAAGTAAATGAATGCATAATATGGCAAACACGCGCCATCCCAATGTCTAAAACCCATATATAAAAGATAAACAACTCGTCTATGAAATAAAGCCTTAGGATGCATGCTGGACCCGTGTTTTGCTCCTAATGGCAAGCTAAGTTAACGACCTGAGAATTGCATACTAAAAATGTCAACATAATTGTAACACCCCGAAATTTTATTCAAACAAAAGGAAAAGAAAAGAAAGTGGAAGGAATGGAAATTGTGCACAAATAGAGGGGAAAAGTGTACAAAGTACACTTTTTACATTGGCATGGTTGCCCATTCTCCCTTCTTCTTCATCTTCTTCACGGCTGAAAGGAAGAAGAGAGAGAGAGCTCGGTTCTAGAGAGAGAAAGAGCAAGAAGAAGCTGAAAAAGGTAAGTCTTCTCTTCTATGAGCTCGTTTCAGCTGGTTTTCGAGATCTTGACCGAAGTTTTGGTTGTTTAGTGTTTTGTTTTTGGGATTCAAGAGCAGAATCGAAGGTGGGACTCAAACGGAAGAGTGCTGCTCAAAAGCTGCTAAAGGTGAGTTTCTAGAACCCCTCTTTTATATATTTTTAACTGATTGGGGCTATTATGCATACCATGATGTTTTTCAAGTAAAACCGTGGAATTACAACTTTATGTTCGAATGTTATGTATGTATGCATGTTATAGTGTTTATTATGGGTTAGAGAGACGATGTTTACCATGCTTAAATGGCCTTAGTATGTTAATCTGTGTTTGGGTATGCTTAGAATGAGAATCGGGTGAAATTGGTTGCATAGAAAAGATTTTAAAATTATCTGATGAGCATGAACAGTGGTTCATGCGCCCAAACAGTTGTCCATCCATCCAGCATGAGTAGCCTGACGCCTAAGTGTTGGCCATGCGCCTAAGGGTGGGTCATGCGCCTAAATAGTGGCCCATGCGCCCAGCATGTTGGCCTATGCGTCTAAGTGTTGGCCATGCGCCCAAGTGAAGCAAAGGCTAAGTGTGGACCATGCGCCTAAATAGTGCCCATGCGTCCCAGAGATTGAAACGGCTAAGTATTAGCCATGCGCCTAAGCAGTGCCCATGCGCCCAAAGTGCTTGAAACGGCTAAGTGTTGGTGATGCGCCTGAACAGGGCAGAAACGCCCAATAGTACCCATGCGCCCAGACTGTTTTATACTTAGAATTTTTATGCTCGTGCGCCTGGAAGGACCCATGCGCCCACTTTGGACTTGAGGTTTTCTAAGTGGTTTTTAAGGGGTATTATGGAGAGATAGGCCCGGTTATGATGTGATGGCTTACGTTTGATGTGTGTTATGTATGTATGATGTTGGCTGTATGGTGTATGTTTATGATTATGTGTATGTTCCTTATTATGTACGTATGTCTTCCCTTGGCTTTGCGTTGAACGATAACGAATGTAATGAAAGTATTATGCAACGTAAAGTGAAAGATAATGAAAAGAGGAATGTAACGAATGAATGCATGCATGAATAAATGAATGAATAGAAGAGAAAGTATAAAGGCTTACAAGCATATGTATGAGGTGAGCGACTCTGTGTCGCAACAGACTCGAAAGAGGTCCTTGTCGCGTATCCCGGTACTGTGTCAGTCTTCGGACATGAGTCGGGGGTTTGTGTGTCAGGCCCCGGCACAGTATCAGTCTTCAGACATGATCGGGGGGTTTGCATGAGACAGGATACAGATTTGCGTACTCCGGTACTGTATCAGTCTTCGGACATGATTCGAGGGTTTGTGAGCAAGCCCCGGCACAGTATCAGTCTTCGGACATGAGTCGGGAGTATTACATAAGACGAAAGTGACGGATGATGAGATCCGTGTCGCGTATCCCGGTACTATGTCAGTCTTCGGACATGAGTTTGGGGTTTGTGTGTCAGGCCCTGGCACAGTATCAGTCTTCGGACATGAGTCGAGGATATTGCATGAGACGAGATGATGAGGTGAGCAACTTTTTGTTGCAACAAACTCGGATGAAGTTCAATCCCTATGATTGACTCGTATGGGATCTTTGTCGCGTATCACGGTGCTGTGTCGGTCTTCGGACATGAGTTGGGGGTTTGTGAGTAGGCCCCAGCACAACATCAGTCTTGGGACTTGAGATATTGCAAGAGACAAGATTCGAGTAATAATGAGTAATGAAACAAAAAGATGAACGGTGAATGTACTTGCCTCAGGTACTGGAGTCAGCTTCGTGCACAATGTTTGGGGTCTATGATAGACCTCAGACCTAGTGACAAGCTTCGTGCACAATGTTCGGGGGGATGTACATGTCACCAGATGTAACGAATGAATGAAGATTAACGAACGTAATGCACGATCATGTATGAAAGAACGAACATATGAATAAACATAAATGAATTATTGTAATAAAGTACAAAACAGGATCCTTGTCATTCGACCTTAGTAGTCATGGCTGAGTGTCACGAAAAGGGTAAAGTCTGACCGGATCTGGAAAGAGAAGAGAACGATAATATGATACGTTGAACGAACAAAGTTAATGAACGTAATGGAAGATAATAATGATATTATCTGTATGTACGTATGATGCATGATCACGAACGGTTATAAAGTATAGCATGTTTTGAAATAAAGTAAAGAACGGTTTTTACAGAGAAAAGTATTTTAGTATTAAAACTAGGACTCACTCAGCGTCGCTGACTTTTGTATGCATGATAGTTGGCAGGTTTATGTTGATGCTGAGGAGTTGCAGGCATGGATGCATAAGCTACTGGGAGCATTTTGAGGCCGGCATCCGTATTTTGACATGTCATGTATTTTGAGATGAAAACAGATGTTGTAACTGACATGTTTTTAATTATAAATGAACGTTTTAAATTCCGCTGCAAAGTTAATGTATGTTTTCTAATGTTTTATGTGCGATGAACCACCAGCTGTAAGGTGCCCGGGAATGGGGCATTACAAGTTGGTATCAGAGCAAACGTTTAAGTGAATTGGGTAAATATTTTGAAAATCCTAATCTTAAACTGAGAATGGGACTAAAAGGAAAAGGGATGCCAATCCTAGTAGCTACGTGCCTGCAGGTAAAGGTTTTATGTAAACGTTTTATGTAAGTTAATGTTAACCGGCATTATATGCGCATGTATGTGGCTTGTGTGCTATGTGTTAATTTAGATACTGATTAGGTCAGGATAGGAGATGCTTGGGGTATGAAGAGTAAAATAAGTGGCTAATCACAACTGGCCACTATAATTAGGGACTTACTATACTTGACATAAACTGAGCATTACCTTGAATGACCATGTTAGTGTTTGAATCTTATAGTGTGCTAGAAGATGGTTGGCGGTAGATCTTCGAAAGCTTCGTGAGGTGGAGGCAGTGGTGGACATGGTGCTAAACCACGGGTCACAAGAGGAAGGTCTAGGGCTGAAAGAGTAGCCCATGAGGAACCCGAGACCCCTCATCAGGAGGGCAGTGATAAGAATGCTAATCAGAGAGCCTCGATGAGAGAGGCAGTCAGGGAGGAAGTGCATCAGGCCATGCAGACGATCCTACCGTCTGTGGTGACTGAAGTTATGAAGGCTGTTAAGGATGGGGAGAGACAGGAAAGGGGTAGACCTTCGGGTGAAAGGAGACGACCCGAGACTGAAACGGTTTTCTTCGATGACGAAGAGGACGAAGAGGAAGAGCCTGCACCGGAGGCAGCACGAGGCTGTAATTATGGGGCCTTTCAACGATGCAAGCCCCCAACTTTTGATGGAAAAGGCACTGCTGCTACCGCTCACCGATGGGTGAGAGAGATGGACGGTATTGAATATCAGTGAGTGCCGGGAGGATCAGAAAGTAAGTTTGTTGCCTATTCTTTTGTGGACTCGGCTCTGTGCTGGGGACAATGTAGTCCAAGCCGAGAGTAGCAGGGCTATCGGGAGGATGCGATGGCCAGAGTTGAAAAGGCTGGTGATTGAGGAATTTTGTCCTCATCGTGAGATGGATAAAGTTGAAAGAGAGTTCTTGCAGCTAGAGGCGGGAACCCTGACACATCAACAGTACACCACAAAGTTCAACAAGATGGCACGTCTAGTGCCGGATCAGGTGACACCTCTTTCGCAAAAGATCAAGAGGTATATTCAGGGCTTGCCGACGTACATCCGTAGGCACATGATCGCCGCCCGACCGAGCACGTTTAGGTCGGCAGTTGACCTGGCGGGAAGATTGTACGACGAGCGGGGGGGGGGGGATTGGTGACAACAGACGAAGGGGAGGAGCGAGCCTATGTTAAGAAGGGGAAAGGAAGGCGAGACAATGATGATGAAATTGGGTATGGAGATACGGCGTCGGGAGACGATAATCGGAAGAGAATGGAAAGAAAAGGAGAGATTTGCAACAAGTGTGGCAGAGACCATGACGGGGAGTGCAAGTGGGGACTAAATGTTTGTTTCCAATGTGGAAAGGAGGGCCACAGAGCGAGGGACTGTCAAATGGTTAAATGCTACGACTGTGGCAAGACAGGACACATGAGCAGAGACTGCAAGAAGTCGAGGGTTGGAGGCTCCGGTACGAGGAGGAGAACAGAGGGTGAAGGCTAGAGCCTTCGCTATAACCGAGAGGAGGCTAGGTCAGACTCCGAGGTAACGTCAGGTACGTTCTTGCAAGTTTAGATTTATGCATCTATGCTTTAATTGTGATGCTAGTAGTAGTTTGGTTGTCGCTATTTTCTATGATGTTGCACGTTAGGGGTAGGAAGATCAATGAGTCATCGATATAAGAATTGCCATTAGTAAGTCTACCAGGTTACCTAATGCTCTAGAGGATTGCGTGATAGAATTGACAGAGAGCGCTTGTTCCTGCTAGGTTGTTCAAGACAGACATAGGTAGGTAGACATGCATCTCCGGGTGAGTTGATCAGTAGTCTATGACTCAAACCCCAAGTGTTGCAGAAAGATAGATTGCTCTACCGTGCATAACTATAGTTCGGTGATGACCTACGACAATGAAGTATGAGGAAGGCTTCGACCAGGAAAGCAAATTGCTTGGTTTGGAGTAGAGTAAAGCTAATACTAAAGTGGAGAGGGTTATTCCCAGTTGTTGCTTAGGTAGGAGAAGTGGCACATCAACTAGAGCTACCTGATGAGTTAAGTGGAATTCGTCTTATGTTTCATGCATCTCGTCTAAGAAAGAGCTCAACCGATGGGGATACGATCGTGCTACTAGAGAATACTGAGATGGACAGAGTAACCAACCACAAGGAGCAACTGGTGACCATTACTAATAAGAGGAAGAGAATAGGCTAAGGAGGATGATGGTTCCCTTGTGCGGGTTCAGTGAAGCCTAAAGGGATCTGAGTTTAAATGCAAGCTCAAAGAAGAGGTGAGCCAGTGTTACCCGTAACTGTTCGAGAAGCGACAGGTTTCGGGGACGAAACCTCTTTAAAGGGGGTGGACTTGTAACACCCTGAAATTTTATTCAAACAAAAGGAAAAGAAAAGTAAGTGGAAGGAATGGAAATTATGCACAAATAGAGGGGAAAAAGTGTACAAAGTACACTTTTTACATTTTAAGATATTAAAGGGCATGGTTGCCCATTCTCCCTTCTTCATCATCTTCTTCACGGCTGAAAAGGAAGAAGAGAGAGAGAGCTCGGTTCTAGAGAGAGAAAGAGCAAGAAGAAGCTGAAAAGGGTAAATCTTCTCTTCTATGAGCTCGGTTTCAGCTGGGTTTCGAGATCTTGACCAAAGTTTTGTTGTTTAGTGTTTGTTTTTGGGATTCAAGAGCTGAATCAAAGGTGGGACTCGAACGGGAAGAGTGCTGCTTAAAAGCTGCTAAAGGTGAGTTTCTAAAACCCCTCTTTTACGGATTTTTAACTGATTTGGGGATATTATGCATACCAAGTTTTGTTTTCAAGTAAAACCGTGGAATTACAGCTTTATGTTCGAATGTTGTATGTATGTATGCATGTTATAGTGTTGATTATGGGTTAGAGACGATGGTTAGCATGCTTAGATGGCCTTAGTATGTTAGACCTATGTTTGGGTATGCTTAGAATGAGAATCGGGTGAAATTGGTAGCATAGAAAAGATTTCAGAATGTTCTGATGAGCATGAACAGTGGTTCAAGCGCCCAAACAATTGTCAATGCTTTCAGCATGAGTGGCCAGACGCCTAAGTGTTGGCCATGCGCCCAAGGGTGGGTCATGCGCCTAAATAGTAGCCCATGCGCCCAGCATGTTGGCCCATGCGTCTAAGTTTTGGCCATGCGCCCAAGGGTTGGTCATGCGCCTACATAGTGCCCATGCGCCCAAGTGAAGCAAAGGCTAAGTGTGGACCATGCGCCTATATAGTGCCCATGCGTCCCAGAGATTGAAACGGCTAAGTATTGGCCATGCGCCTAAGCAGTGCCCATGCGCCCAAAGTGCTTGAAACGGCTAAGTGTTGGTGATGCGCCTGAACAGGGCAGAAACGCCCAAATAGTACCCATGCGCCTAGACTGTTTTATACTTAGAATTTTTATGCTCCTGCGCCTGGAAGGACCCATGCGCCCACTTTGGACTTGAGGTTTTCTAAGTGGTTTTTAAGGGGTATTATGGAGAGATAGGCCCGGTTATGATGTGATGGCTTACGTTTGATGTGTGTTATGCATGTATGATGTTGCATGTATGGTGTATGTTTATGATTATGTGTATGTTCCTTATTATGTACGTATGTCTTCCCTTGGTTTTGCGTTGAACGTTAACGAATGTAATGAAAGTATTATGTAACGTAAAGTGAAAGATAATGAAAAGAGGACGTAATGAATGAATGCATGCATGAATAAATGAATGAATAGAAGAGAAAGTATAAAAGGCTTGCAAGCATATGTATGAGGTGAGCGACTCTGTGTCGCAACAGACTCGAAAGAGGTCCTTGTCGCGTATCCCGGTACTGTGTTAATCTTCGGACATGAGTCGGGGGTTTGTGTGTTAGGCCCCGGCACAGTATCAGTCTTTGGACATGAGTTGGGAGTATTGCATGAAACAGGATACAGATTTGCGTACTCCGATACTATGTCAGTCTTCGACATGAGTCGGGGGTTTGTGAGCAGGCCCCAGCACAGTATCAGTCTTCGGACATGAGTCGGGAGTATTGCATAAGACAAAAGTGACGGATGATGAGATCCGTGTCGCATATCCCGGTACTGTGTCAGTCTTCGGACATGAGTCAGGGTTGTGTGTCAGGCCCCAGCACAGTATCAGTCTTCGGACATGAGTCGGGGATATTGCATGAGACGAGATGATGAGGTGAGAAACTTTGTGTTGCAACAGACTCGGATGGAGTTCAATCCCTGTGATTGACTCGTATGGGATCTTTGTCGCGTATCACGGTGCTATGTCAGTCTTCGGACATGAGTCGGGGGTTTGTGAGCAGGCCCCGACACTGCATCAGTCTTCGGACTTGAGATATTGCAAGAGACAAGATTCGAGTAATAAAGAGTAATGAAACGAAAAGATGAACGGTGAATGTACTTGCCTCAGGTACTGGAGTCAGCTTCGTGCACAATGTTCGGGGTCTATGATAGACCTCAGGCCCGGTGACCAGCTTCGTGCACAATGTTCGGGGGGATGTACATGTCACCAGATGTAACGAATGAACGAAGATTAACGAACATAATGAACGATCATGTATGAAAGAACGAACATATGAATAACGTAAATGAATTATCGTAATAAAGTACAGAACAGGATCCTTGTCATTCGACCTCAGTAATCATGGCTGAGTGCCACGAAGAGGGTAAAGTCTGACCGGATCTAGAAAGAGAAGAGAACAATAATGTGATACGTTAAATGAACAAAGTTAATGAACGTAATGGAAGATAGTAATGATATTATATGTATGTACGTATGATGCATGATCACGAACGGTTATAAAGTCTAGCATGTTTTGAAATAAAGTAAAGAACGGTTTTTACAGAGAAAAGTAATTTACTATTAAAACTAGGACTCACTCAGCGTCACTGACTTTTATATGCATGATAGTTGGTAGGTTTATGTTGATGCTGAGGAGTTGCAGGCATGGATGCATAAGCTACTGGGAGCATTTTGAGGCCAGCATCCGTATTTTGACATGTCATGTATTTTTAGATGAAAACAGATGTTATAACTGACATGTTTTTAATTATAAATGAACGTTTTAAATTCTACTGCAAAGTTAATATATGTTTTCTAATGTTTTATGTGCGATGAACCACCAGCTGTGAGGTGCCCGGGAACGAGGCCTTACAATAATGGTTGGTGAGTTCAAGATTTTGCGTTTAACATAAATATTAACAGTTGTATAACATAAGAACTGTATTGATTAAGATAGCTAGTCTATATTCACAAGTAATAATCATAGTGATTTCGCGATCGAAGCTGACTGTGTTGCGTTGTTGCCTCCCATCACGACTTACCAGTTCGTGACAATGTTTGTGTTTAGGACAATATTGCATCCGTTTGACCTCGAGTCGCATAGGTGGGGCTCGTCACCCCCAGTAGTACTACCCAAGATTTCCCGCTAGTTACCATTATTAACGATTCGAAAGTGTGAGGACTTTTCAAGGTATTAAGCACTATGTTAAAACATACACAACTTATAAAATATAAAATAGCGTTTGAGTACAAGTATGTTGCCTCCCCCATAAGAGAGTTTATAAAATAAAGGGGCATGAACTCACCTGGTGTGTAACGATAGTGAATAAAGAGACTCGTGATAGATGCAAAGACAACCCTTCAAATGTTACCTAGAACACACAAGTACATAAGTACGTGTACACATAGAACCTCAATAATCCTAGGTTAACCTAGTTGACCCGTTTGACCCGTTGGTGACATATTAGTTTAAATATAGTTTAATCATATATGATAACTTAACATACAAGAGTATCATGCAATTTATCCATGTATATCACATTATCAACCTAGGTTCTACCTAAGTCATCATGCCACATTAGATCATCATACACTTATGCAAATCTCAACATCATTATGCTTAATATATATATATATAAATACATCACAACAAATAATTCATACGCGAAGACTAATCATGCACCACATGTCATGTGAAGCCACTCCCGACTTCACATCCTAAACCCTGCCAATCCTACTAACTAGGGGCCTCAGATTCGCACACGTGTATGAAAATCATAATCACATTCATTCATTTAGTTCATTCCAACCAACATACACATTTACCATCAGTTTCAATCCCAAACATGATCTCCTAATCACTAACCATAATCCATTCTCTTGTATGATCAACAAAACCTATACTTCCTACATGATCAACCAAACATCCATAACAATTCAATTACACATTCTATCTCAACAAACATCAACCACAATCATTCTAACATGATCTTAACATCACAAGCATGCCCAATTCATCACATCCAAAGTTCTACAAAAATAAAGTTTTTCTTTTGGAAAAGTAACACCCAAAAGTGTTCTAGCATCCAATCCAATGATAATTTCATCAATAATATACCTAATCAAGTTTATAACATTCATTCTAACATGTTAATCATCTCCAAAACATCCAAATTCCCAAACATCATACACAAAAGTTTTTACTTTTAGTAAGTCATGATCAATATCATAATTTTATGGATTTTCTTGTACAATCCAATTAAACTAACATCTATGCATTACATCTAACATCTTAGCATCATCAAATCATGAATTCCAAGAACAAAAGTTTCCTCTTATGGCAATGTATGAACTAGATGATCAAACCCTAGATTTCTTGCATAATCAACATCATTTAACATTCATACAACCTAACTAACATCATATTAACATCTAAAAATCATCAATTTCATATAATCATCATTAATTTTGGATTAGGTTTTATCTTGAATCAAAATCTATGAACAACCTGACAAAACGTACCTTTAACGTGTAGAATCAAGAATTGGACTTGCTAGCACTATGGAACACTTGGAACTTGATCAAAATCGATTGTTCGTGTGTGTTTTTGGTTGAATTCGCAAAGGGTGGGGGTTTGGGGATTGGTTTTGGCTGAATGGAGGTCAAGGGGGCTAGGGTTGGGTTTTGTCAAAGTTACCTTATTTAACATTTACCTTTAAACCCTCCCTTAACTAGGTTTTATAAAATTTAACTTTTGTAGTATATTTTCTTTATAATTTTTAACTACAATCACAAGTATTATTAGCCAATAATAATAATCCTAGACAATTACAATGAGTCACACAACACACGAAATATATATATTACACGTTGTCACGTTATCGCGTTGAATTTATAAAGTAAATATTTAAAATTATATAAATTCATGAACCACATAATCACAACTAATAATCAACATTATTAATTAGATTATTATTGTTTATCATAGATTATTATTATTAAATCACCAACGTTCAACGACAACTAGTGTGTGCCCATGACATGTGTATGCAAGACCTAGCGGAACTAACGGAGTTTGGTAACCGAAAGTTACCGGATGTCACAGCACCCACAAGCAAGATGTCACATGCTTTATCGAGGTTTCCTCATGATTGGTTGATATCACAATAAGAATCATAAATGTCTTAGTTGATTCAGTTTGTCTAAAAACCCACGATAATTAAATGTTCTATAATCAATCAACTAACACAACAAACTCAATATATCACACGTATAGTCTGGCTATGTATAGAATCTAAGAGGGATAGGATAGGGACAAGGCTTTCTTTTGTCTAAAAGGATAAAAAATTGCTTCCAATTAGATCTATGGTTGCAAATGGTTTGAAAAAGAATTGTAACACAAGCATCTTGTCACATGTAACATATATATACAACACACAATAAGTAAGAATAAGAAACAAGGTCACCGTAGGAACTTTTGGATCGAGTAATTGGGATCAAAAGAACATGAGAGATTAATTGCTTGATATTTACCATAGTAAACCTTTAGATCGTGGGTTTCCCTTCAAATGGTCGACCGGTCGGGTTACCAGTGTTGTTTGTGTTCATAAGCCGTAGGTGGCAATTCACCAATGGGCTTTGCCCAGATAGCCAGGCTTATAGTATTCAATGTCGTTCAAAAAAAGTGATATATATATATATATATACATATATATATATGGGAGGGATCCCTTGAAAACTATATTATAAATGAAAACCAAGGGTTACATACATGTAAGTACGTGTTACAAAGTGTACAACTAAGAGTTACGTACATGTATGGGTTATGTATATGTAAATAGACGTTACCAAGTGCCCAACTAGGAGTTACATACATGTAGCTCATACAAGTTACGTATATGTAAGTTGTTTCGTTATCATTCACGTTTCTTGGAGTTTATATTTAAAAATATATAATGATCTTGAAAAATAAGGTTGAAGTTTACTTAAATATACCTTAAACCAATTAACAAGTTAAATAAATTATAAATTATGTGATTGGATAATGGTGGTTTTCACGGTTTTTAATTTTAAACATGGTTTTATTTTATCTCTCCCCTATATTATATATATACACACACACTATACTGTATAAAGTGTTTTTTTCGTGTGAAGTGTACGGAATTTTGGGTGGAATTATCATGCAAAAACAATAATAATAATAATGCAAGACGAATTACACTCTCGTGGAATTATCACGTAAAGATGGAATTATCACGCAAGAATACCTTCTATGCGTGATAATTTCACGTTTGCATGATAATTGCATATTTGCGTGATTAATTCTTACACTTGCATTAAACTTACGACCGTAAGCTTCATTTTTGTGTGATAACTTTGCACGCTTACCACGAAAAGAAACTCTTTGTACTTAACTTCTCTCTCTCTCTCTCTCTCTCCTCTCTCTCTCTCTCTCTTTCTCTCTCTCTATATATATATATATTATTGTTGTATTTAGTTATTTAACAACATAACAAATTAACAAACAAGGGTGCATATGCGATCCCCGTATTGCTCCAAGTACTTGCGCTTTTGAGCAACATAAAAGTTTAAGATATCATGTTAAACAAGTAAATGATTATCATCGTTGATCTTTGGAAGATTCAGGATATGGCACTTTTTTTGGTGTGCATTTTGAACTAAAGATTAAAGATGGTTTTTATCTATTAGAAAAAAAGAAAGCACGTACGTACGTACATAATACATTATCCACATGGTTCTTATATTATTTGTCTGGTCATCTCTCAGAACATACCTTTCTTTCTTTCATTTATTCCCTCTGCGTTAGGGGTAATGTATGACTCAGACATGACGTGCCCATCTTCTTACCACCATTTTCACTTATTAAGGATATTAAATTAAAATTATAAAATAGATGTGTATCACATTGCATGATATATGTACGTTAATTAATAAAGGATGAAATCCACTACACCCCTTGTACGTCGCGTATAGATCCATACGCGGCGTATTGGATCGAATACACTGAAAACGAGAAAAATTCAGGGGGCTGTCAGAGAGCTATACGCTTCATATAGCCCTATACGACCCACCCCAAATACGACGCGTATGAGGTTATACGATACATATAAAAATTTGGGGTGTTGATTTATAATTATGGGATGTCTAAATAACCAAACCCTTAATAAATAACCAATAGTTTGACACAATGAAGCTAAACAAATCGAACATTTAACATATAAACTTCGTAAGCCTAGGAAAAGGGTCGAACTTAAGAGATTTTTTACACTAATTGTTCAATGCTTTTACAAACTCACCTGATGTTTGGCTCAACGATCAAGCAAAACTGGGTCAATCATTTTGAAAACCTAAAGTATGTTTTGAGTTTCAGGCATTTTTTGTAAGAAAAGATTTATTTATTTTTCTTTAGATCCTAACATGTAGGAATATGAGGACATTGTTTTGTATATGATATCTAAAAGAGACACAATCACAGATATGAAGTTAAAAGAAATTATAGTGAAAAAATCTTAAATCTTTCAGCTTCGATCTTACCAACGGTAACACCGCCCCCTCCCTTGCAATACCAAAGATTTTATGTCATATGTTGTATGAGGGTTGTTTAGGCTGATGCCTTTACGAGTCATTTTTGTTTGTTACAGAGTCGTTGACACCTCATACGACTATATAACCGTAAACCTTAAAAATATAAAAAAAAATATAAACTCAACAAAATTTTTCAAAACAGACTCATATTCGCTCAACTATTGCAATGGATTCAACAAGTGGCAAATGCAAAAAAAGAACCAGTTTCAACCGAAGGTTATTTCGATCCAACCCTGAACTGCAACCTAACCCATTAAATTTTGCATGATTTTCTCACTGTGCACAATCTCAAATTCAATTTAGCTAATTTTCTCAATTTCGACGACCATCTGAAATGAACTGTTATTCTTCTCATGGATGTTAAGTGGGCAAGATATTTTCAAAAAAAAGAAGCAAAGACAACTGAATCATATACATGGATAATGTTTTCTAAAGGTGAGTACACATTCAATCTCGACAATGATGACAAGGAAGAGTCGTGACCAAGACCACAACGAAAAGGGAAGAACCCCACAACAACATCATCAATAGAACATCAAGAACTTTTAAATTTCGTTATTGAATTTAGATGTTAAAGAGGTTGTTGATAAAAAGAAGAAACTTGTTTGAGTAGAGAAATCGCGAATCAAGCAAATGCAAAAAGAAAGTAAACTCCACTGTGATCAGGAGGCAAGAATAACAAAGGAAAATGCAACAACAACAAAAAAGTACGAAGAAGATATAAAGTTTATCTTAACTCCACATGAAAGTTTGCGTGGACCGCTGTAGAATACAGTGTTGACTCATAAGCTAATGTAAAATCGTCGAATGTTAGAAATGGTAAATCTAATTTAATGTTTAATTGTTTTCCTTAATTTTCTAATTTTATTTTTTTAATTTTGATTTATTCTTGTAATTTAGAATTAATAGAGTATTATTTTTTTATATTTTTTAAAATACTTTTTATTTATTTTAAATTAATATTATATTTGCAATTAGCTAGTTAAAATTATATTATAGTAATTAATTTAAAAAATAGCTTAGGGTCATGAAAGATGGAATCCCCATCGAGGTTGTAACATGTTGCACATGAATCATGAGTTTTTGGGAGTCCTTTACTAATGGATAGAATCATATATGCTACTAACAACATCTTCCCACTTTCATAAGTTGATTTAAATTAGATATGTTACTTATTAATCTAAACAAGTTTCGACCACACAAGATAGTTGAACAGCAAATGGCGTATCACTTGTAAGGATATATCATTGGCGATTTTAGTATAATAAAGGAAGAGAATTATATGGTGGGATCCAAAAGCAGCACCAAATGACCATAGATATTATAGAAGGATTTGAAGAGGGAAACAGCAAATTAAGCACATGACTGCCCTTCTTCTTTATTTGAGTCTCCACAAACTAAACTTTTCTAAAGAACACTAAAGTTTCATTCCTCATATTTGAAGTTCATTTTTGGTGATAAAAGCGTGGTAAATTTAGCAATTTTTAAAAAGAGGCAATTGCATATATCCCCTCTAAACTTGTAAAATTACATATATTCTTAAAGCATGCATAAAATGCATTGTACTTATGCATTAAAAACTTATATTTTGAGAATATATGTAATTTCAAGAGTGGAAAGGAGGATATATGTAATTCTTTCTTTTAAAAAGATATAACATAAGCATACCTTTACTTGATCTATAATCCCATTGTGAGCCAAAGTTATCTAGTTACCTAATTATATAGAAAATATTCATATAATCCTAACTAGTATAGTATCCTGTGTAATACACAAGTTAATTAAATAATATATGTAATAATTTGTAATAAAATTTTATAAATTATAAATTATATTTGTAAATAGGATATGATTGAGTAAAAATAACATTTGTATATTATGATTGGTTTGTGACCTAATCCGAGTGGCGGCAAAAATTTATGAGCACGTAAAACTAAAACAGTCGTAAAATGTCTCAAATTTTCTAGCATTTAGTTTCGAATGCAAAACAGTCACATAAATTTACGTTAACTATAAATAGTTTAGATATAGTCGCCGCAAAGGGCCTTCTAGACATTAAACTTGTCGTTTTTTTCTCAAATGTGTTTTGTTGGTGGAAATCCTTTCAAATTGGACACCAATTGACTATGGTTCAAGTTATATAGTCGAATTGATTGTGGTTCAAGTTAAATAGTCAAATGTGAAAACTAGAATTGGTATAAAAAAACACATGAAGGTTTTTAAAGCGAACCGTTTGACCTTTTTTCTTAATACTATAAACCAACATCAAAACAATTACAAGAGTCTCTTTCCTATATTAAACAAACTATGTTAGAATCTATGTATTAGATGAATAGAATAAATAAAGTATATTAAAATTATTAGTTTTATAAATATTTTATATTTTAGATGTTATTATTTATTGGTGACAATAAAAATATAATAAATATTTAAAAGCTATCACATAATGAATTATAAATTATTACTATATATTTAATATGTATTAATAAATTATTAAAATAACTACATTTATATTTTAGATGTTTAATATTTTAGTTTACTTATTTATTATAATTATCATTTAATATGAGAGAGACAAGAAACATAAATATAAATATATTTGTTTTAATATATTTTAGTTAAAAATGAAGGTCAAATTAATTTTTTTATAAATTTTGTATTTGTTATGAAAGAGAGACAGAAAAATAATTTTTATATACTAGAATGATAACACGTGTCATTTGATACATTAAAATGATGACGCGTGACATTTAATATGCTAGAATGATATCAAATGTTTTAGAAAACATTCTTTTATTATAGGTTATATATTATAAATATGTATTATAATCTAACTCTAAACCCTATAAGATATGCTACCAAACTTAAATAAAGTAAATAATTCTACAATGATCTCAATCTTTATGGTGGCCCTAAGCAAAATGCAATTTTAGGCTATTTCGTGAATGTCATGTTATAAAGTCTCAAGTCTCAAGCGAACTTATACAATTTTAGGGTATTTTTTGAAATATTTCAAGTCCAAAGTACAAATTTTATGTATGCATTTTACACATTTTCTTAAAGATCCCGGAAATCAGGAATTTAAGGGCCTAAAATGGTTGTTTCATTTCACTACCTCTTGTCCTCCCACGAATTATTCAACCTCTAAACGAAGTATCGGAAATTTTGACCCAAAATAGTTTCAACCTCTTTTCGCACTTTGACTTTGACTTGCACCTCAAGTTTCAAAATTATAGTAAGAATGAATGCTCTCAGTGTTAAACACATGGTTCGGATCCTACAATCAGTACTGTGGATATAATGGAAATATGAAACAGAAGATATGTTACTGGTCTCTTAATTATATTGATTTCTCTAAAAACAGTTAACAAAGCATTATGTGGAATTAAACGTGAGTATCACAAAGTGCTTTTGTTTTCTTTATTTGCAGGAGGGCTAGTGCCATTTACGCGTGGGCATCACTAAACATTTTGTGTTCTTTTTATCTGATCCTTTAAGAACGTACCTTCTCTCTAGATGATCAAATAAGACAGCATCCAGAATCCAAAGTGCCATTAAAAAGGTCACAACTCACAAGAAAAGGCACAAAGGTGGCATATTGGCATCAAAAGTGCTCATACGGAGTGCTTCTTTAGTTTAATTAATACTTCTTAAGAAACCTTTTGATAAGTTTACTTTTTTGGTATGTCTGTGGGGGTGTGTGCAAGAGGAAGAAACTATAACTATTGGCTATGCAAACTTCTAAGTGCTGCCTTTTGATTAATAAAAATGCTGCTAACTATATATCATCATGTATGTAGTAAGCATGGTCAAACATATGTTAATTTGCCCGCTACGTTTGTTACTCTTATTATTCACGTAAATCTCGCTAAAATTTTTAACTTTCAAGCGAATGTGCATCCATTTGAACTATACCATTTTAGCTAGGGTACTCTCCCCAACCCATAGTGCTTAATGAAAATTCTCATTGATTTCTTTCTAAAAATTGCTTAATGCTTGGTCGACTCCCATTATAAAAAAACAATCAAGTTTTCATAAAAACAAACATTATTAAAAATAATAAAAGTTTTGTAAAAATAAACAAGATTAATTAAAAAAAGTAAATTACACGGATGATCATTGATGTTTATTCAAATTTTACATTTCGTCCTTAGGTTCCAAAAGTTAAAGCTTTATTCCAAATGTTCGGACAAACATAATATTTTGCATCCTAAAGATGAAAGTCCGTTTAAAAAGTTTCATGAAGTCGGTATAAAATTACCTTTCTACCCCTTCAATTAAAGATATAAGTGGGCATGTACCTTTTTATTAAAAACTCTGTTTATTACACGGGTTTATAAATAAAATATTAAATATAATAACAATTTAGTAATTATAAAATATATTTTAAGATATAATATAACTAAAATATGTATAAGCAATACTATAAGTAATAAAATAATGATAAACATAAAAAAATTAAAAACAAAGTATATATACAACACCATTAAGCATATATACAATACTATTATGCATAAAAAATTTATAATTAGTATTATATAAACATGCCAAACATGATCTCATACACAATAACTATTTGGTAATCAGGAATTAATTTCATCAAGCAATTTTTTAAACCTTAGTAATCAAATAATAATTAAAGAAAGTAGTGTCAGAAATCAGAATGTGTAAAGGTCGATCTTATGACATATGCTTACATCAAGCCATTACCAATCCAATACGATTAAAGAATAAGTTAAAGGATAAAGAAACAACATATGGTGATCAACTTAATCCTGGTGCCAAAACCCAGATTTGATACCCTTTAAGAATATTCTGTGTGTGGATCAATAAAATATGTTTTAATGATGGAAACCCAAGACAAAGATTTGAATTAGGTGAAAAGAGGAGTCCATAATTCGTTTGGTTTTGTCTCACCCAACGTTTTAAAATGTCACCAAGGACGATGTAAGTGCAAATTGTGGTATATATATTCAATTTAACCGAAAGTGCAAAAACTGCATAACGCTTTAATTTCAGGATAAATAAATAAATTTATTGATCAGTTGATCAGCATTTACATCATGTGCCTAACTGCGTTTTTAGATTAATATGTGATCACCACTAACTAATTATTAAATATACATAAAAAAGTGATTATGTACTCACATCAAACGGGGTTTTGAATTGATTCGTACTAGTATTATTATTTAATTATGAAAAACACAAATTTTAAGCCCATCTATATCTATATAATTAATTGTGAATCTTCCTTCCATATTACATGTACGTTTTGTTAATCAAGTCCACACACTACAAGACGGTAAGAAAGATTAAGTTAGATTTCATATTATAGACAATAATGTTCACTAACTTTATAATTTATTAAATATCATTTTAAAATACAAATAAAGGCATGCCACTTTTTTTACTATCTTAAAAGAAGTTAAAAATAGCCGTCATATCATCTATTCTAAACTATTCTAATAAATCAAGAGTTATAAGAATATGTGTCACGATTCTATTTATTCTCAAATAGATTTTCCCACCTAAACTCATATACATAATTTAATTTAAATAATTATATCTTTAAATCGTATTAATTTAAAAACAAATAAAACAACACCAATGTAGAAGAACCATGAATGTAAGCTCTTCTCTTGTTGCAATTGTCATGACTTAGGAACACCCGTAATGAGAAAGTGAGGATCATAAGTGGTCTAAAAACCAAAGAGACGACTTTTTCCTTAGTTGCTTTATAAGTTTTACAAAGTAAATTTATAGTCATTTGTTTTTTTATCACCAGACATTTTAATATGATTAATCTAAATCTATGTATTGAACTTCACAAATAATGTGTGAACGTATATGGGAATTTTAAAGGTTCTTGTTTTTGTTTTATTTAAATATGTAAAGTGAACAGACATAAAAATTTTGAAAGTCGATGTGTTAATTTGAGAGTTGCTTACGAATATAAGCTAACTCTTTAAATTAATAACTTATTAATTCATCAATATAATAATATCTTATTAAATTAACAAATATCACAGTCCAACTTTATTAATTTATAAAGGTTTACTTTATATTCGTACTATAAAAAAGTCATGAAACCATGGTAAAAATATGGCACAACAAAAAAAACCATTAGGCCACTTCTGACTTATCTCTCGCCATGTGGGGCTGATTCACCCGACCCAACTTGGTTTCCTCTTTTGGGGCTTTGGGCATAACCGATTAGCCCAATAAATGGGCACACTGCTAGATAGTCATGAACAAATCGGGTTTTGGGCCGGACTCGAAAACGGGTTCAAACCGGGTTTGGTCCAGTCGGGTTTTTCTGTACCCGGTATTGGTGAACCCGGGTACGAACCCGGGTCGGTTCACTTGCGGGAAAATCCTACCCGCCATATCCGGGTCGGGTCCGGAACCGGGTCCAATACCGGGTTTAGTTTATTTTTCTGATTTTCTTTTCTTTTTTTTTATGCCCAATATCGGGTCCAATACCGGGTTCACTTCGGGTTTAGACTGGGTCGGGTTCGGGAGGGGTCGGGTCCAGGTAGGGTCGGATTTTTGAAATTCAAAAAAAACCCAAATCGGGTTGAAACCGCCGGTTTATTCCGGGTACGAACCGGTACACCCGGTACCGGGTTGTACCCGGACCCGGGTCCGGTCAGGTACGTCGGGTCGGATCCGTACCCGGTTTTTTTGTGCAAGTCTACTGCTAGAGGTGTACAACTACCAACCGAATTTTTCCCAAACCGGTTCCGGTTTAATTCAAGTTATACCAGTATACCACTTTCAAAACGTAAAGAGCCAGACTACAAACTTGTTACAAACAAACAGTTTTGAACTCGGTAGCCTTATGATCCGGTTCGAATCAAATCCAACTCAACAGGTCCTAGATGATGGATCCATCATCTTGTGCAAAACCTGGGTTCCACGCAAACTAATCGCAATCCAACCCGACTCGATCTAACCTCGGTACAAATTCAAAAGTTGGGAACAACTATTGAATAGCTGGGATAGCTGATGAAGATTATGTGTCGAATAAGATCATTTGTTAAGTTTGCAATTAGGGACCTTTTAATGGACATTTGATTTCTAATTTGTTTAAGTTATAATTGTTTAATCTTAAGTTAATTATAGTATTTAAGTTAGAAATAATTTAGTTTTAAGTTAATTTAGTTTTTGATGTAAAAATTGTTTAATGTGGTCTTGTTGTGTGGTGTATTTAATGGGCATCAATTTTCACAGCCCATTATAGACCAAATACATTGAACCGGCCCATCACCCATCTCGACGGACACGTGTCTGTTCACCGCCGTTTCCTGTCGATGTGGCAACGGCCCCATGCTGACGCTTCATGCTTTCCTTAACAACGAAGGACCGCGTAGGGGGGTAAATTCGTCATTTACTAAACACAAAAAAATATTTATTATTATTAATCCTGCTAAAACTAAACGGTTGCATTCTGAGAAAAAAAACACAAAACGTGAAGGCTCCATCGTTCATCATCATCGTCTTCAACATGGGCCTGCTTTCAAACAGGTGAGGTTTCTCTTCAATAAATTTCAATATTTGGTTGATTCATTTGTGTTGATGCATCATTTGATGAATAATTTGAATTGGGGGTTGTAGATTGGATAGAGGGAGTCTCAAACCAGGGGATCATATATATTCATGGCGTTCTGCTTACATTTATGCCCATCACGGTATTACTGCATCCAATTTTGTTATTTTCTTCTTTAATCGAGTTTATTCGACAGATCTGTGTGTATTTTGTGTGTTTTTCGTTTAGCTATGAACCCTAATTTATGATCGATTGCGTTTCATGTACGCATGTTCTTAGTTGTATGATTTTATGCTTGAACGACTAAATTGAAGTAATTTACTGAAAGTTTGGCGTTTTCTCTATGGATTGATCACATCAATTTCTAAATGTTTGCTTGAAGTATGATAATTTTGAAATTAGGGTTTGAAATTTGTGATTGGTGTTCTTATTGTAAGATTTGATATCCTCAAGTGAAATATTAAACTATAATTCAGAAAGTAGAACTTTGTACTAAATTAGCCTAATAGTTTGTTAGGATAATTGCATCTGTGTATTGCAATTTATGTCTCGTTATAGATTCGTGTGAATTTAGGATTGTTCTCGAGTCCATTGTAGAAGTATAACACTGATTTTCTTGTATGGACTATGGAAGTTGAAAGTTGTGCTTTAATAATGTCAACAGGTATATATGTTGGTGATGACAAAGTTATTCATTTTACTAGACGTGGTCAAGAGGTAGGAACCGGAACCGTGCTTGATGTGCTCTTGGTTAGCTCAGGTCCACGCCGGTCCCTGGTCCCTTGCACCACCTGCACCCACACTGATGACACCAATGGAGTCGTAGCCTCATGTTTGAACTGCTTCCTTTCTGGTGGGATTCTGTACCGGTTTGAGTACGCGGTCACCCCAGCTGTTTTTCTTGCAAAAGCCCGTGGTGGGACCTGCACTCTTGCAGTCTCGGACCCGAATGAAATCGTTGTCCACCGGGCAAATTACCTTCTTAACAACGGGTTTGGGTGCTATAATGTATTCAAGAACAACTGTGAAGATTTTGCAATCTATTGCAAGACCAGCCTTCTTGTTGTTGACCAAAGGACGATGGGTCAAAGTGGGCAAGCGGTTTCAATCATTGGTGGGCCCCTTGCAGCCGTCCTCTCGACGCCACTTAGACTGGTGACGACGAATGTTTATGGAATGGTGGCAACGGCTGTGACTGTGTATTGTGCTAGCCGTTATGCTGCTGATATTGTATGAGGAGGGATGTGATGAAAGTTAGTGTGGAGGATCTGACCCATAGGATCGCGACTGGGGCACTGACGGTTGCCGAACCTAGTATTCCTGCTTTGGTGGCTAACAACAATGCTACCTAGTATTTGTGTTGTTTTAAGGTTTGCTAATAATATCATGTGTTGTTGTGATAAAGAATAGATTTATGTTAATTTGTGGCACTTCTTTTGGTGCATAGTTGGTCAAAAGCATCTGCTTGATGCGGTTCCTATACAGAAAAAGGGAATTTTAAAAGTTGAAAAGTTATCCCCTATTGACCTATGATGTATTGTAACAAATGCAACCAATTAATTGGTATACTTAGTTAGTTGAAGATGCTAAGGATAACCATAATCATAAGTGATTTATTGAGCAATCTTAACTCATGAGTTATGTTTTAATCTATCTTATGCTTGTATGCAATGAGGTCTAGGCATTTGTCATAGGTTTCTTTCTCCTACTAAAGTTTCTACAAGTGCATAAGACTTATGTATCTAGTGTTGATTAGATTGATTAGAGTGAAAGAGAAATGGTTGTATAAGGTTTTAGGTAGTATATTTGACTATTTGAGGCAATGGATACAAGCATTTTTAGTGATCTTTTGGTTTTCTGTTTAGATCTAGTTTCATATAGTGTGTCCCTCTAATATATGTGTGTAGATATGTAATATGGGACCAATTTACGTAGAGTTAATAACCACATAGAACCCATTGTTATAAATGTATGCATGACACATTCTGTACATAACAAGTCTCGCTCCCTTCCCTACTATATTACACCCGTGTAGTGTGTGTAGACACGTTAAATACCTTACTAATTTTTTGATTAATAAACATGATAATTGTAACAAGCACCCATATGTAGTGCTACGTATGATTAAAACAAAACAACCCATCAACCCTAAAGGTTTTGATCCCTAAAGGTTTACGAAATTACTTGTTTGTTGTTTGCTGTTACAACAATATTTTTATTTTGTTGCGTTATTTTTTCTTTTTGATTATGCTTGCTTAATCTTTAACTTTGTAGCCAAAGTAACAACATTATCAAAGTATACGAAGCATAAAGTCTGATGTTGGTGATATTTCCACTTTATTTGATGGAATTTAGTTTGATTCGGAGATGGCTTCCTTGAAAGAAACACGAAGGATAGGGGCATCAACAAGGCTAGGTGAAATTTATTACCTTGATCGGGAATCAGAATGTTCAAGTAGAGGTCACAAAGTTGTTACCGCTTACGTTAAAAAACAATAAACTCATGCATTTTATTATCTCATGGTGTGAATTTGTGCACATCTTCGGTGGTTTAGTTTTGTTTTTGAAGATAATCCGAATACAGATGAAAGCTGTTTTATGGGATGAGAAAACACCATTATAAAATTTTATAGAAATATTAACAGCAGGAAATGTCACAAACCAAACATGTTAGGGTACAGTGAACAATGAAATCAAATATGTAATTTTTTATAACTATGGATCAAAATGGTAATATAAACATGCGATGAGGGTTATTCGTGTACTTCTTTTAACCTAAAAAGAAAAATGTCGTGGGGTGGGAAAGTAGGTAAATAAGTGACCCACCTTTTTGTATTACATTTGGTTAGCTTTAAGAGATGAACATTTATTATGACATACATACAACATAAAAATTTAGAAACTTTAGTTAGTGTAGAGGACCATTTCCTTCACTCCTAAAGGGAACCACGAAAAACAAAATACCAAATAATATAAGAAGACATATTGTGACCATGTATCAATTTTGAATTCTTGTACCATCATCAAAATGATATTCTATAAGGAAAATGGCCTTGTATCTTGCATACTCAAACCGAGGTAACTCGAAGTTTTGAATGGCTCCTACCTTGCTTTCTTCTAGTGATTTAGAGTCTTTTATTTTGAAGTTTTAAATCTTGCTATAATTTCTTTTTCTAGCTATTGTTCTTGGTATGGATTTCATTTGTTCGAATTGCATTTAACATACTTGATAATAAGAATATGATAACTACACACAAGATAGGCATATCTCAGTCAATATAGTGGTTCCAAAGATAAAGTCGATCATCGATTACTACTTTAGTTATGCTCACCTTCCACCGATAATAAAATGAAAATAAGGACAATGAAAGATTACTATGTTGACTATTGTTGATGGATCATGGTTTGTCATGATTACTAAGAACAATCTAGTATTGTATAGTATCTCTTACTCGTCATAAGACAACTAACTTATTACACCTTTAGGTTTTGTTATTATAACAAGGATGGTAAACAATTCACACTTAATAGGAAAACTTAAACATTCCGGACAAGTATTTGGTGTGGACCGAGCATAATATATATATTATATATATATAATATATATATATATATATATATATATATTAAAATTAAGCTCGATCAGCGGGAGAGGAAGCATATGACCAATCCAATCTTGTTTCAGATAATTAAAGAAATATATTGTTATAGTAATTTGAAGTTGTTAAAATTCTAACTTATAAATGTTAGACTTGTAGGTAGGTTTGTCAAATATTTTACATTTCAAAGTAACTATTTTAGGTGAGTTTAAATTGGATTTCAACTAATGGCATCATAAAATTTAAAAATTTACCACATATATATACACGCAAGTATACTTGTAAATCCAATGACTATATCGATCGACAGGTATGGAACATAGTCTATAACCACATATGAAATTGTGATTAACCAATAGATGTCGTATATCCAACCGTATTCTCATTCCTACATTTTAATATTCCAACAATATATTATTAATATTACCTTTATAACTCATATACTAAAAACATTTTACGTTAACCCGTTATTAATGTAACGAATCGATGAGAACATTTCAAAGTTCGACAACTTGGCCCCTTTGTAATTTTCAACTTTTGCACTAATTCTATGTTTTCTTCTTTTCACACATAATCCGACTTTACTTTGGCTTGGAATCTTATAAAAATAACATACTTGAATTTTATAAAAATAGTCAACTTTGTAAGAATTCACGTCAATATTTAGGACTTAGACAACAAATACTACACTTTAGATTCTAGCTTTGATTTCCTCTATTCAGGATTCTCTCTGTTCCATATATCACTTGTACTTGTATGATAGTAGTTAGTGTTCATTTTATCCTTGTTTTTATTTATGTATCTTTAGTGACGGACTTAGAAATTCATTTCATAGGTGTTGGAAGTTTTAAGGGTCAGTTTTTATCGTAACTATTAAAACTATTTTGCTATGGTCTGATTCAGGTTAAATCACATGATAATAATACAAAACACCAATTCAAAACAAATAATCCGATAATTGATCTATCAAATAAAAATTGCTTATTTTTCAAATTAACATTAAAATTAAAACTAATTATGATATACTTGAGATCATTCATATACAAACTTGGCTCAAATTGAGCTTAAACAACTAATACTTGCATGTGTGGATTCTATCATTTATGTTGCATATATCACATTAACAATTTAACATTATCGAAAAGATTTTTGAACTGTAAAATATCAAGGCTGCACTACAAGGAATATGGAATATATGCCAACACAAAAACAGAAGCGACAAAGCGTCCTTTTTATGCTCAAACAGATATCAATAACCAAAGCATCTGCATCTCAAAACAAATAGCAAAATTTAACTTTGTACAAATTTGAACTCACCAGTACACATATCACCACCAGCACCACACAAAATCAACCACTGTTATCAACAACTATCTTTCTAAGACATCGATCAGTAAAAGTTTGCTGCCACTTTCACGCATAGAAGAGACAAACACATTCCTACACCGTTGTACTAAATATAGAGACAAACGCGTTTGAAAAAAAGAATCTAGGTGAAGTAATCATACACATGACGATGTTTGTTTATGAACAACACGAGATGTGATTTTCTGATTGCTTAATTATGGTTTAAAACTCATCTCTATATATGAAGTTCAAATGTCAACTAATCAAAAGCATCTAAATAAATTCACAAACGCAACATAACTCTATATTTGAAAGTGATGAAACAACAAAATAGTATGCATACCCCTCGTGAAGACATTTGTGAACTTGTTAACTTGTATGTAAACCAACAACCTCATAGAGCTTGTTCAAGTACATGCAAGAGTTAGATATTGTGAGTTGACAAAGAGTGTTCATTTTCTACCTAGTTAATTATTTGTGAGACATGACGGATATGTAATTAAAAGAGGTGATGTCTCGAAAAGGTTTGCCAAATTGATATGTGTTCGATTCAGACACACGATTTACCTCTCGTTTGTGAAAAAAAAGTTTAAGAGTTGGACACTAATTGTTGATTAGTTTTACGTATCACCGTCAAACTGATGGTCAAAATAAGAGGATTGTTTAGCCCCTTGAGGATATGTTGTGTGCGTGTATAATACATTTCAAAGACTATTTGGATACGCATTTACCATTAACAAATTTATGATAGCATGCACTTCGGTATAGCTAGGGAATCGTTCCAATAAAATGTTGTATGATAGGAAGTGATGAACTCTAGCGTGTTGGGATGAGTCGGTTAGTCTGAACTTTGTAGCAATTAAGAAGATCGTAAAAAGTACTGTCGAAAAGATCAACCAAATACATGCTCATCTCAAAAGCTTCCCAAGATTAGAACAATTTTTGTACAAATGGGTATATGAATTAAAGTTGGATAAAGATCCAGATTTACAGTTATAAATGGTTATAAGTGAAGAATATGATAAATTTACTATTCAATCTGTATTTAGAAAAAACACTATTCAAAACCTTATAATGTTTTTAATATATAATGTTTTTAATATATTTTAAGTGGTTGTGAGTGGAGTAGATAGAAAAAGTAATGATAAATAAATAAAAATATTATTTAGTTAAAATTAAAAAAATAATGATTTTTAATATAATTATATGGATAAGGATAAATATTGGGTTTTGAGCACGCACCAAAGAATAATCTTTCCAAAGTGATTCGTATATCACTAGAAAGCTTCTATGAAGTCAACATTGAGACCTTCAGATTGAGGATACAAAATACAAAGATGAGTACAGAAATCTTGAGGAGAACACAAAACCTTTCTCACAAAAACCTTCAGTTAATTAATATAAACATATAAGGATCATATTAATTAAGATATCAAAAAATAATTTTTTTATAATCATGTATTTTACGTGTTTGCTGCATATCGACACTATTGTTATTTTGGTTCAAATTAAACAAAAAAGGGAGTCTTTTTTTTGCTAACGTTTGCATACACAAAACCTTTTTACATAAAAACATTCAGTTAATTATATAAACCTATTGATCATATAATTAAGATGTCAAAAAATAAACTTCTTTTAATAAATATGTAATTAGTATGTCTGCACATTGACACTATTATTAATGGTTCAAATTAAATGAAAAAAGTGAGGCTTCTTTGCTCTTGTTTGCATGTGAAATATATAAAAATATATTTCTAGCTTGATAATTAATTAGAAATTATCATTAAGCCCCTTGCGTTGTCAGGAGGATGTAAAATCATACCAAATAACAATAATGTCATACTACCGTTAGCAACCACTAACACAAAAAACTTGTATTAAAAAAAGAAATAAAAACAAAAAATATAAAATCATACAAAAAGTAGACGTAAAAACGTTAAACCACGCACGTGAAATGTAAAACATTAAAAAAATAATTAAGTTGATCGAGGACTAGTTGTGCGTTATGACGAGTGGTTAAAGGAGAAAATAAGCGTAAACCTAAAGTCACTCACACACGTTGCAGTATGTTAACTCGTAAAATTAGACCGAAACGTAAAACGAAAAACTTGTAAAAAATAAAAAGTATAAGAGATAAAGTTGAAAGTGAAATTTTATAAAGGTTAATTTGTAAAAGATGTAAAAGTATTGAGGTTGTAAAAAATTAAAATAAAGATTAAAAACTTCAAAAGTGAGTACAACCCATTAAGCCTAAAGTACCAACCTTCATGCACACAAAAGTTGGTAATTAATAATATACTAGTATTAAGCCTCACGCATTACAGCGAGAAGTGTAAGCCGTATCAAGTAGCATCAATGGCACACCACATCTATTGATTACCAATATCAAAAAAGCTCGTATCAAAAATTAAAAATAAACCAAACAAAAAGCATACGTAAAAACGTTGAAACACGCAAGCAAAACGTAAAGCATATAAAATAATAAGCAAGTCGATCAAGAACCATCACATTACGACAGGGCCGTTAACGGAGAAAAATAAGCGTAAATTTTTAAACCGCAGACGCAAGTTACGACGTGTTAACTCGTAAAATTTAGACCGTAACGTAAAACGAACAATTTGTAAAATATGAAAGTACTAGATACTAAAATTGAAAGTATTGGGTATTAAAATTGAAAGTAAAACAATACTGGGACAAAGTTATAAAATTGAAAGTAAAACATACATTAAAAAACATTTGGATTTACATATTATGTGTCTAACTTTCAAGAAAAAACAAGATAAGTGTGGTTCAGTTCCTAATTTAAGCATACGATTTTTTTAGAAAAATTGTATTTCCTAATTTTCATGAACTATAATTCAATTCTTTTGTTACTTTGGAATTGTATTCTTTCGATTCGTATATAATTATCAAGATGACAGCGTGACCAGCAATCAGCTTAATTTGAATTTAGATAAATATATATATGCAAAGTATATGTCCTAATCACACTTCACCATTTATATTGTATGAATTATTTTCACTTTACTATGTTTGAATTTCTTGCAGAATTTCGTACATTTTCTTATGCACACTTAATCAGAAAGTGAATTTAAATGACCTTTAAATAACCAACATATTTTACTTTATTAAATTTAACTAGGTTTTGGCGCCGCATGTTGTCGCGGCTATGCGACTTTAACGTGACCCTAAACCAAAATTAAAATCAAAATGAAGGTTCGAAACCATAAAAAACAAATTACACAAAGTAAAACACAACAAACCTTAAATTCATAACACACCAGAACATGTAAAACCCAAACTAAATCAAAGTCCAACACCATACACAAAACATACGAAAATCAAAGTTGCAAGAAGGCAATACAATCCAAATAGAAAACCAACAAAAATCAAAGCTCCAAAAAACAAACAAAAGGAAAACCCAAACATTAATAGCGAAGATCGTCAGGTATCGATAACGAAAAAAGAAAGTAGGACCCGGAGAAAGACAACGCAAACGAATCCTATAAATGAACATAATCAAAACACACATCAAAAAGTGTCCAGACACAAAAAACCCACAAGAAAAACCCTACCTTAAAATCTCGAACCCACGCCCAAAACAAACCCTATAAAAACACACACTCAAAACAAAACTCTATAAAAACACACACACAAAACTAAAAAAAATCCACTGACAAAATGGATTGATAGTAATAGATAATGTATGGATATAGAAAATAACCAACATATTTTACTTTAAATAACCAACATATATACTTTATAGAAAACTAGTTTTAGTTACCTGTTACACGTGAGGTGGTGGAGAGTTAATTATTAAAATAACATAAAAACATAAATAAAACTAAATGTATTGCATAAAGGGTTGAAACAATAAAATTGATTAGTTGTTGATATTATTTATATAATACTAACATTGGTAAACTCGTGTAAAACACGAGTTAAAAAATAAAATATTAATTATAATGAAAATTTATAAAGTATAAAATTATATTTTAAAATAAGATATGATTAAAATTACATATGGGTAATAATTATAAGTGATAACTACAAGTAATAAAATAATAATACTAATTTTTAAATTTTTTTGTAAAAAGTGTAATCATTTTTTCAAAACAAATCGTATTAAAAATATCATTTTTAAAAGTTTTTTATTATAACTCTTAATTTTAATTATTTTTAGTTTATAAAAAAAGTTTACTTTTTAAAAACATCAATTTTAAGATATTTCACATTTTAAAAAATGCTTGGTGTTTTAGAAACTCGACCTTTCGCGAAAAATAAATTCAACCTAGTCATTGGATAACCAATTCATTCCGACAATCACAACGAACTATCTACATAAAGGCATAAGATCTTTATTTGTCTGGACAATCCTATTGTACATCCTTTCAGAATATGAGTTGCTTCAATTAGTTTAGTGTCAGCTATTTATGTGGTGTATCTAGATTCCATTTTAGTTTAAGCTACATCTATAACTTGATAAACGGTAACCACATTCTAGTCATTTCTTGCCTTACCAGGCCTAATCACGAAGACTTGACCTTTGGCATTCTATCCATTGCTCTTTTCCATTGTTACTATCCTTATTGCCATTTTTTAGTTGAGGGTAATCTCTCTTGATTTGTCTATCTTTGTTCTATTCAAAGCAACCCTATGATGCTTCAGCTTGTCATTACTACTGGGTTTGTTGTTGCTTGATCATTGACTCTTCCATATTTGGTTACATGGTCCGTCCTGCCACATCATTGGCAATAATAATGATCATAGTAGCCATGATGGTGAATGACTTACTCAACATGCCATCCTATTCCTACTTTCTATCAGATAAGCCATCAACAATGTCATGCTTAGCTAGACTGCTCTATGCGCACAACCAAGTCAGTGAGCTTGTGCTATAACCTCACAGCGTGTTGAATGGTTATAGGAACAATGGCGACGACCCTTGCTTAAATCTAAGGTGTTATGCCCTCAATGACTTCTCGTTACTCTTGTAGGTTGGAGTTACCATTACATAAGTAGTCAACTCCTAGAAATGGGTCGTATATTTCTCAATCTCTGACCCTATCATCTTAATGTTTCGAAATTCCTTTTCTAGATTCGAGTCTTCATTCCGAGTAAAGTACTCCTCCTCCAGAACGTCCTCAGATGTAGTAGCAATTACAGCTTAGGCTTCTAGCTCAACTACTCTCTCTTCTAATAACACTAGTCTCTGTTGCATATCCTGCGGTGTAGCCTTAAGGTTTTTCATCTTATACACTACTCCCTCGACTATGCCATCTAGTGAATTGTACTTCTTTGTATTTTTCCTCGATTACATCAACAAAAGTATTGTGTTTCTTTCAAGTCTGCACCAGGCATTCCTTGAGTGTTTCCACATATTCACTAACGGTGGTCTGATGCTCTGGTATCTCGATGATCTCACCGGGAGGTTCACGTACATTGTGGATCTTTCAATCTAACCTTGCAACGAGGGTGGAGAACAACTGCTCGGTTAGATGAGGTATAAGTGATTATGCAAGAGTACAATCAATTATGTTAGCAGTAAAGAGAAGTGTACACACTCTACTGAATTCAGTTGACAATCATATCGGGTAAACACTTCAGTGTTGTGTATCTCCCCTAACTCAAATATTGAAAAACACTCCATGTTGTTTGAAGTTATTAGTAGGCTACATCTGATGCTTATTCGCCTTCGATAGTAAGGCTATTAGTGTAAATGAAGAAGGTATGAGAGCAAGATCCTTAGTCTTATCGTTGATTGGGGGTGATGGTAGTGACATGGTTGGGGTAGATGATGATGTGGACAACCAATATCGTTACATGTGTGAAATGATATGCATGCTTGAAAAACAGTAAATAGATAAGAGTATATGCAATGGTAGTGTGTGTCTAAGGCTATAGTCTAGATGGAAATGCAATTCAAGTTCTCTATAATTTGTGGCTCTGATACCAATATGTCACACCCTTAAAATCCATCGGCGGGGTTCTACGGTGAGGCGTGTGACAAACTAGGATCTCAGACACAGTCATATCAAACGATACTATGTGCGTTTTAAAATAAGTGTTTGACCTTAAGTGTAATCATTGTGGAAGCGTAAATGTTTGAAAAACCATAAGTAATAAATGCGCAAAACAAAGCGCCCAATGGAAAAGTAGTAAATGTAAATGAACTTGAATTCAAATGATAAATATGATGCATGAGCCTCAGATATATAACCCTAGCCTTAATTATGCCTGCAACCTAAGAAAACATGCTAAACTGTGTCAACACAAGGTTGGTAAGTTTACAGGTTTAAATAAGTAAATATGTTTGAATATTTGCTTGGTAAAAGTAAACAAAGGTATACCATAGGTAGGTAGCCTATATATCGAGTTACTTAGCGTTTCGAACCGAAGCTGATTGTTTGTGAGTTGTTTTGCCTTCCGCCATGTCTTATCACAGAATAATGGCAAGTGTCTAGGGAAATTAAACACCCGTTTGACCTCCAGTCGAGTTAGTGCGACTAACGCGGGTGGGGTTTGTCAAACCCAATAGTACTACTCAAAATTTCCTTGCTAACCCATTATTAACGGTTCGAGTGTGTAAGGACTTGCGTTATAATGTTTGCACTACAGTAGCAGGCGATATACCAATAATATTAAAACCAGATTAACAGAAATAGTTTGTATGTTTCTCCCCCAAAAAAGAAAGTAAGTAAAAGTGGGTCGTGAAAACTCACCTTAGATGCATAGCAAAAACATGAAGTGTAAAAGCCAAATGTGAATCGTTACCTAACAAATGTACATCCATGAGTATGTGTACATAATGGTCAAGATGAACCTCGTTGTATCCAAACAATATAATTATTAGCGTGTTCGAGAAATGTTTGACATGTTTAACAAAGTTGACTTTTTGACCAAAGTTGATTCTTGTTGACCAAAGTTGATCGGACTAGCCCGACGACCCGTTGGTGACTTAAATAAGTAAAAACATGTTTAGTCATGCTCAAATTGCTCAAATAGTGATTCACATAAAGTTTCATGTCGGAAATCTATTTTTGGAAAGTTTCTAATTTTGGAAAGTATGACATCGTTACACCTATGCAATCCGTTTAAAGATTATGAATCATACCACAACAATCATCTCAATTATACATGTAACACATCCAACAATCATCCATAACATGTTAACAAAACCTAGAAACTTCATCATGCCCAAACTTTTCTAAATTAAAAACGTAAGAACACAAGTTGCAGAATTTCATCCAAATTTCCTAGCATGTTCCTATGATCATTTAAACATCAATCACATCACCCGAAAATGTTCTACACATATCATACTTATTATACAACACATCAGGACACAAAAGTTTCCATAAATAGCAAGCATAAGCATGTTGTTACGAAACGTTTTTCATGATAAGATTATTCCCAATTCATTCTTATGTTCTAAACATCATATAACAATCATCAAAACTAATCAAACATGCATAAATCACCATCTATAAATCAAATTAGTTAAAAAGTTTCCATTAATGGAAAGTATCCAAAAAACTAGCCAAAATCAAAAGTTCAAAACATGACTTTTCATCCATTAGCATCAACTAACATCCTAGAACCATAAATTCAATTCAATTTCAACAAAATCATAAATTCAATCAAGACAGACGCGTTTACGATTCGGCAATTCTTCGAATTGTCGTTACGTGAAAGGTTCGTGGACGTTTGTGCACTAAATGACGCATTTAAGTAACAACATTAAATGCATGAACGTATGATCGGAAAATCATATTTTTGTTGATCAAATAGTGACCGGAAAATGCCGGGTGTCACATCATCCCCTTGTTGGAAGAAATTTCGTCTCGAAATTTAGTTAGCTCAGGTAAAAAACTGACATTATTTTCTAGAAATAACATTAATAAAAATACATCTTTTCTTATTTATTACAAAATATTTTTAATCTTATAAAGAATTAAAATTATTTAATCTTCAATTTTGGTAACTATTTAAGAAGAGAGAGGCGGGAAAAACAAACTTAAGGTTTCTAGAAATGTGACAAGTGCTCCCGTAAATTACTCTTTTAGTATTATATATAGATATAGAAATAGATGCTACTTTTTAATTTTTTAACTCATGTAATATATGACATATTTATTATATATCCAATACTTATTTTAAGTTAAAAGACATTTACAGATTAACAATTATATTTTTTTTATAGAACTCGTGTATTACACAATTCTATAACCTAGTATTCTATAACAAATAGTGTATCGATAGTGGTTAGTTTTTTCTAAAAGCATAAGAATTTATAAGAAAAAGTAAACGTCTTGATTTTTAGCAACAATGATACTAAAATGATAAACAACAACAATGAGAAGTAAGCAACAGAGATCTCGGTGAACAATAATCATCTTTTAAATTAACATCATTCGCTAGTCCACCCTACAACCCATGTACGTAAGTATTGAGTTTTTTTTTCTTTTTTTTCTATGAATGACAAATCTATCTATCTTAATTTAGTTTGAACCGAAAACCTACTTTTAAAATACAAAGCCTCTATCATATGAACAAATCCCACATTAACACTTATGTATTAAGTATTTAAGGTTTTTTTCTTGTATTTCTTTCACTTCAGTTGTAATAGTAATTGTAGTTTACTAACTTCCTTTACACTATTAAAATTTACAATAAATTGCTTATGGTTTAATTATATATGCGAACGATTCTTACAACACAACCTTAATTTAATATGCTACTTATCGAGTTACCGCTACATGAAGTTAATGGATTATGCTTGGCCTCATTACCCACACCTATTCATATATAGGAAGTGATAGCTAAAGCCACAATTTCCATTTATATCCAAATCAACCACATGCATCCAAAAACTATTGATTATATATAGAACATATTATTGTAATGTAGAGAGTGATGAGAAGTTCCTGAAACTGAATAAGAAAAGAAAATGTAATGTTGATTCGGGATGATAAACTAAATCATTATGTGAATAGATCATGAGATGATAAATAACATGTTTAATCATATATAATATTTCATTTCAATCACACAATAAATTCATAGGGGTCATGTTTCTAATACCCGGCGGTAAATAAAAAACGAACGTATAGGTTTTATATAAAATTAAAAATAGTTAAACTATCAATTAAAGATGAAAAATGATCACATTCTCTAACCTTCTGATCAACCCTAACCAACCTCAAAATAATATATCATATAGAATTTTCTATTACAAATGAAATAATATATCATGTAGAATCACAGTCGAAGCGATTTAATGTTGATTATTATGGTTTCCTAATGGGCCTAGGTAAAAATTCTAAGAAAATTACGTGTCCTTGAAGTGAAAAAAATTTAAGAACAAAAATAGAATAACAGCCAATAGATATCATGTATTATTCACCTAGCTTTGTATTGTATAATTTATAATATGGAATACAATATTGATGCCGAAGAGATATATCATAATAAATAATTTATTAAGTATTAGATTTAAAATAATTTTTGCAATAGCATAGATGAGAAATACAACTTTTAATTTAAAATTTTGTAAGTATTATTTTAAAAGCTAAAAGTTATAAACAAAAGGCCTCCATGGTATTATGGTATGAGATTGATTGTTTGTGCTTAAGATTTTAGACATCAGGTTTAAGCAAGACTTAATATGATTTTTCTATATATAACGTTGATTTCCTATTTGAGGGTATTTTTTGTGAGTGTTTAAAAACAGTACTACAATATCAAAATTAGTCATTAACAACTAACACTGGACACATGTCTTCTTCACGTTGGATTTAATTGTCAACAAAATAGATATTGAATAAAACCAACAATATCAAAAATCATGAGCCACGTATAAATATATATGACCACAAGCAATTCATCGATATGGCCATTTAATATTTAACCTACTTTTTACGATGTAGACTAAACGTAGTATTGTTAGATTCTTCTATTTTGGTATATTGATAGGCCATGTGGCGTACTAGCAACAACTCAAACGTGGTCTAATGTTGCAGCGTGGCCCCGTTGTTAAGACCGCACCCTTTTGGTGTGGTTTACGGTTATAGTTAAAGAGATCCATCAGGTTTTATAGAGAGCGGTTCAAATAAAAATAATAATTTAAAAAAAGATAATAAGTAATTTTAATCACTAATTTTTTAATTAATGGTTGAAATCAAATAATATGGAAAAAGTTAATTTGTTGGAGAATTAATTTAGACATAGCCATATTATTATCTTTTTTCAAATTTATCAATTTTTTAAACTTTTATACATTTTATATACGCTGTCACTTTTTTATAAAATTTACAACACAAAAATGTTTTTATCTTTAAAATGGGTACAATTCCGCTCTATAAAAAATAATATTTTTTATGCTTTTTAACTCAAATGATTTCTACTCATGATTATGTCTTTAGTGGCAATTTATTGTATATTTTATTTAGTTGTTGTGTTTTCTAAGTGATGAATTTTAAAATAATGTAATGATCAAATAACACTATTGTGTATTTTTCGTATGTAAAACATAATAATAAATTAACTTATTAATCTAATATATTAAAAACAATAACAAAAACACAAAATAATATTAATCATAAAATAATAAAATATTTCATTGTGATTTGATCATCATTATATTGTCTTGAATAGTAATAGTTTTGAAAAACTAACTGGTTAAATAGCATGATTTTGTTCTCCTAATTTTTAGCACAGTTAAAGATAACAAGTTTATATAATCTATAAAAAAAATTATAAAAATAAGATATTATGTTATATTGAACATCATCACTGTTATAGTGAAATGTTATATATTTAGGACTACAACTAGCTGCTCATAGACAATTCTTATAGTTGAAATAACCACTAGAATAATCATATATATCGTATATCCTAAGGTTTAATATCAATGACAAAGTGCAACCATTGATCGTACATAGTGTATACCATAGTTTCATGCTCTAATTGGATACTTCAAAAAGTTAAAATAAAATAAACAATACATAGGTATAAAGAAGCATATGATCTTTATTAGAATTATAGAGCTGAAGATGTTTCAACTCCTTCGAGCTAAAACACATATAGTACATTAGAAGGTGCTGCCAATCGGTAGTTGAATTGTTTGTCAAAAGATGTTGAGTGCTCGGAAGATACAGTTACTCGAAAATTTTGGGATTTTATTAAAAACTTCCAAGAAGTAGACACATAATATTTAGCTAATGACTCAATCAAAATTTTAATAGTGTATTGAGTAGCTTCATCCTCAAATATCTTCACAAAACTTGATATTCGATAGTAAAAGAATATTATCAGAAAAGTGATCTTCGATAGTAAAAATGACAGTGAATAGCAACTTTGGTATCATGGTAGAAAAATGTTGGTTGGTACCAACTAAAGCTGTAGTTTCAAACTAAGGAGTTGTGGCAATTTTGTTACTAGTAAATGTTATTTTATAGAATAACTATCGAAGTAACAGTAAGTTGACAATTAAAAACTACCGATTACCTACTATGTTGGTGGGAGTTATGACGTTTAATTGAAATGTTATACTATTTCACTTCATATAAATAGAAAAGAATTTTGTCACATTGTGGTACGAAAATGTAAAATCCAGAATTTTTTTCATTAAACTCACAACATGATCGAATTATATTCATCAAACGCGAAATGAATGATGAAATGTATAATAGCACAATCACACTAGTCAAATAAAAAGTAGAATCAAGTAAATAAAGTTTTTCTCTCATTAATTACTAGTTGCTCAAAAGCATTACAATATCGGAAATATGACAAGTGTTACATTCAATGCTCTAAAGCAAACAATAAATAGATGTGCAAAAGTTCTCTCCCCAACTACATGTTCTAGCCCCCTAGATATTTTCACATGACCTTTAATGTTTTCACTCCAATGATGTTTTCGAGTGATGATGTTTACGCATATTAATATTATTTGATTTTTCGAGCCTTTAGCCTTGACATCTATAGAAAAAAATATTTAATCAAATTTTATATTTCTTCTTGAACTCTCCAAGTATTATTCATTTTACTATACATACATACTATTAAAATAATTTAATCTAAAATTATTCACATGATTTTTCAAATTCCAAGTTATCACTCTTCACCTTTAGTTTAAGAGTATATCAAAAGAATTGTGAAGAATTCATTTGTTGGTTCATATGTTGCAAACAACCCCACACATACATACATACATAAACACACACATACACACACACATACACACACATACACACATAGATACCCACATACATACACACATACATACACACATACATACACACATACATACACACATACATACACACATACATACACACAAACATACACACACATACACACACACACACACGCATACACACACGCATACACACATGCATACACACACGCATACACACACGCATACACACACGCATACACACACGCATACACACACGCATACACACACGCATACACACACGCATACACACACGCATACACACACGCATACACACGCATACACACGCATACACACACACATACACACACACACATACACACACACATACACACACACATACACACACATACACACACACACATACACACACACACATACACACACATACATACACACATACATACACACATACATACACACATACATACACACATACATACACACATACATACACACATACATACACACATACATACACACATACATACACACATACATACACACATACATACACACATATGTTAGGATCTGGTATATGAACGAAATACCAACTGATTAACGTGTAACCAAACCAAATAGTGCGGAATCCTATTGATTGGCGATCCAATCAATGAGAATGCATGTAGACACAATTATGTATTGAATCTAACATCAAGAATCGATTAGGAATCGATCTACTACGATCTATGAACTTGGAGTACGAACTTAGAGGCTTCTGGACGGCTAGGGTATGTCTGGAGTCGAAGTGTATTCAATGTCTTTGTTTTTCCACGAATTAGGTGGTATTTATAGGTTTAGATTTTTCATTCAGGCGACTTAACCATTAGTATGGTTCAGTCGTGCGATTGAGCCATGCGGTTGATCCATTCGCACGACTGAGTGTTCAGTCGTGCGACTGAGTCAGTCGCATGAAGTTGTTCAGGCGTATGGACGGGCGTATGGACTATTTAGGTGCATGGACACTCTGTCGCATGACCATTCGGACGCATGACCACTGTTGGGGCGCATGGTCTAGTTGGACGCATGAGAACTTTACTTAACCAAGTTTGAATGTATTCATTATTATAACATTATGTATACCAATTCAAAAAATCACAAACCTATATAATCTAGTCAGTATGCATCACACAACTCATTAATGAACTATTAAACATTATAAAGCATAACTAGATATTCTCATTTCATTAAACACCCAAGCATTACATAAGTGTAAGACATTCAAGACATATTACATTAAGATCCGAATCTAGGTACATATGTATCAACAAACTCCCCCTTGGACCTAGATCTATCTATTGTCTTACATCTTTCATCACCTCTTCATACTTCTTGTACTTCTCTTCTCTTGTGACTTCTGCGTGTATCTCGAACGCAAAGCAGAGTCGTATAACGTTCTAAAACTGTAGAGCTTGTACAATATCTTGAGAGTCATAGAACAGTGGCCACTTGTATAATGTATAAACATCATTTGCTGACAAGTTGGTGAGCCATATAGGGTCAAACACCCTTATGGTTTCCATTGTACCATTTCTATTCAAGACTATCACGGCCTCTCCCATTCTCCAATCATTGTACCACCATTTGAAGCGTGGAGTGAAGTCCTGTGGCATCTCCTGTAATGGGATCATTGACATTGTACGTGGAGGACTCCACTTCAACACTATTTTTGGTTTGCCAATTATGGCGTCAACCTCAGATCGTCTGATGTACCTCGTTGGTTGTTGAGGTTTGAAGTTGACCCATCTGGTATGGTACTCCCTCTTTAGAGCTTCTTCAAACCAGCTTGACATCTTACGAGGGTCAGCGTATAGCAATTTTAACTTTTCTAACTGGTTAAGCTCAAAACCTGGAAGAGTCTTCAGATCGTGTGGGAATCTAAAGTACTCAATTCCCTTATCACGTTTAATAGCATAAACGTTGAGGTCTTCAAAATGTGCCCACGCTATAATCCTGCCTGCCACCTTTTGATGTTTCTTGACTTTATACAGCTTGGTGTAGACAGTTGACGTTGTAGCGCTGCGTTGGGCTCTTAGGTCGTCAAAGCAAGCAGCTCACTTAGCCTTTCTGGTATTGACTTCAGCATCCGTGGCTTGGGTTGTATTTCTTTCTTGTCTGACGCTTCTTCCATTTTATCCAGAGTCTCGAAGGTTTCACTAACAAGGTTGTCACCCAGATTGGTACCACATTACCGTCAATGTCAGTGTACTCTGGATATTGTTGATCCGTGACATCTTCTATCTCGATCTCATCAATGTCATTAAGTTCATCATCACTATCACCTTGGACTGTTGGAGCATCTTTCACGATCTCGTCGGCATTTAGTTTGAATATTTCAGCCAACTGCTCATCAGTGAAGTTGTGAATTATCTCCCCCTCTTCTGGGGTGTAACTCACAGATCTCCTTACGATCCCTTGCAGATCAAGAATCATGGTTAATTAAGTCTTGACCTGCTGAAGGGGATCTACATCATATTCATCCCTCTGAAATTTTGGATTCTTATCCTGTATCATATGCTCTTCTGTTGCCGTGGCGAATGTGGAGGCACCTTGATCTTGTGCGCTCTTCGTCCTCCTTTCACTGGCAGGTGTGGCACCTGCAGCAGGTGTGTCGTCTTCATCATCATCAACCTCATCATTTCCAGCATCACCACCAACATTGATATCATCATCACCATCATCATCCTCGTCATCACTGTCAGCATCACTATCATCTCCATCTCTTTCCTTGATCTTTAGGGGCTCTTCCTTAGATCCCTTGAGCCGCAACATGATGGTCTTGTTGGTGGACTCCAACTCCTCGATCCTCTTAGCTGCTTGGGCATGCTGCTCCCGGAGTTGGGACATCTCTCCACGCTGAGCATCCATCAGTTGGGCCTGCCGAGATATCTGCAGAGACTGGGCAGCAGTAAGGTCTACTAGCTGATGTATCTGAGCAGTCTTCTCTTCGTTTGCAGCTAACAGCCTCAGCACCATACGGTTAAATGCCGAGAGCTGTTCCTCTACCCCATTGGGAGGTAGAGGTGATCCTGATGTATAGGAAGGGTATGATGAAGGACCGGCATGGAGGCTAGTGGTGGTGGTGGTGGCAGTGGTGAAGAGTGGGGGTGGTATAGGTATAACTGGTGGAGGTATGGCGGTAGTAGTGGAGGTGTGGTAGTGATGGTGGGTGGTATGGTAGTAGGGGTGAAGATTGGGGGTAATATAGGTAAAGGTGATGGTGGTGTGGGTGTGGAGGATGTGGTGGCAGATGGTGTGGCTGTAGAGGTGGTAGGTGGAGTAGTGGTGGTGGATGTAGTAGTGGTGGTGGTTATGAAGGTTAGTCTTCTCTTCTTCTTCTTCACGCCGTGGGGCTGAGCCATCATTTTCTTCCTCGATCCTTTCGAGGAGGATGCTCCCCCTAGAACACGGCTTGGCTGATCAGCAGCAAATGTGGGATCAGTGTCAGTCTCTCCCGATCTGCCAGGGCGTGCACCAACCGCCCGGAGACCTCGTTCTGTGGCAACAACCTTACTGCCAACATTCCAAGTTAGAGGCTCTTCATCAGTGTCCTCCTCCTCATCAGGTATGAAGTCCTGATAGAATCCTACAGTCTCTGCTCCATCATGGGTAGATGCTGGAGATGCTATGACAGCAGTGGGTGCCCTTGATTGAGAGGGCCCTACATCTCCACCATCACCGTTGTCGTCGTCGTCGTCGGAGTCATCCTCCGGGAGCTGTAAATGCTCATCATCTGAATCACTGTCTACGTGACACCATTTTCGCCTCCTCGGCGCCACATAGTCCACCTGGGCCAGATGCCCGAAAATCTCCTCACAGGGGGCTTAACCTGCTTCCCCTTGTAGACCTTCATACGACCCAATGTAGTGTCGTCCATCACCTCAACTGTCACTGCATCCTCCTTCTCCTTTGGTAAGGAAGGGAGCTTCTGGTCAATGATCATCTGCATGAATCGAGGGTATATGCAGAAGCCCTTCTTCCTTTTCCCCTCAATGTTCTCCACCAGGTAGGTGAAGATCATCCTGGAGAAGCTGAACGGGTGGTTCAGCACCAACACTGCATACGTGTTCTGGATCTGATCTGAGAGCTCATCAAATCCTCCCTTCCGAGAAGCAATACACTTCAGCAGCACATGTGCAAGGTACTTGAACTGGGGGCACAGGTTGCTCTTGTTGAGCCCCTGCATTGATGTCCCCAGAGTACTTAGCTCGCAAGAAACATCCTCGAACAGTAAAGGGGTGTAATCTAGTGGGACAGTCAGCATCATCCCCGAACTATAGCACCGTCCGAAGATCATCCTCGGTGATCTCTATAGCCTCCCCAAGTATCGAACTCCTGATGCAATGGGGCTCTAAGGATCTATCAACTACTGCGCCTTCCCAGAAGGCCTGCTGAATCGAGCGATAAGGTATACAAGGAGTCGATATGGCATGGAAGATCCTCGATCTCCTCAGAAAGGTGATAATGCCAGAAAAGTCTGAAGCATTCCTGGATGTCAGATCCAAATGAGCACAAATGTTGTGCTTAGTGCTTATAGTCCACCAACTTGCCATCTGTTACACAATGAATATAAACGTTAGTATCCGTTGATGAATAACAACTTGAATCATTTGGACTTGAACTTCTTTCTGTTTTGTTGTGTGAATGAGACTGTGCGACTGAGATCTAGTCGTGTGAATGATCTCATACGTACGACTGAACATGCGACTAGGCTCATACGTATGTAAACTTATTCGTTTACACCATTCGTGCGACTAAACTCATACGCATGGTTCAGTCGTGCGGTTTAGCCATTCGCACTACTTAGTCGTGCGACTGAAGTTCATCAAACTGTCTATTCACATGACAAACTGTTGTTCAATTCAAATTCAAGTTTTGATCAATTCTTATGATTAGACGTCATGTTTTGGTTCATTGGACTCGCAATCACTCTATTTAGCACCTAATAACTCTGTTTTCAATATTTTACTTAGTTTTATTAGGTTATTTGTCCAAACAAGTCTCGGTTCTTGGTTAGAGTCGAAGCTCTTGATTTTGGAATCAAATTGATCGAAATTGGGGTGGATTGCACCGCATTATACCTGTATAATCAGTTGAAATCGTCAGTGAACAACAATCAATGGTATAGAATGATCAATCGAAAATTTGGCAGAGTAACGACGGGTCGTGCGAATTAGGGCGATTTTGGGGGTGATGAATGACTGCGACCGACTACCCCTCTATTTATACTAGGGCTCCCTTCAGTCGTGCGACCGAGCCCAGTCACACAATTGGTTCGTGCGACTGAAGATCAGTTGTGCGACTGGCACAGTCGGTCACATTCAGTCGTGCGACTAGAGGTTAGTCGTGCGACTGGGTCATTCGGTCACCTTAATCCATGCGATTTGCACATCCTGGTGGTCCAATCACATATATGTCCCAAACATGTGGGTTAATCGTGCGATTGGGCACATCAGTATCCTCCAATCGTACGACTGGTCCATACTCATGGTCCAGTCGTGCGAATGGGTCACACTCATGATTTTGACTTTTTGACCATTCCACACTTTTATCTTTTGATTAAACATTATGAGCATTTGGTCATCTCAGACATGATCATTTTAACTTGAAAAAACTTTTGACCACCTTAGACGTGGTCCTTTTAAAATACTTTATCACCTCAGACGTGACCTATTTTTTTATTTGAAAGCACGTGTGGTCACCTCAGACGTGACCGTTTAGATAATAAGGTTCTCTATCAACTTCCATGACATAGTCCGATATCAAACAAACTGAAATTTACAAACTTTATACATAAATAAAAGAAATAACACTGAAACTTAGAACAAAGACATGTTTTTGTGTTTTTGTGTTTTTGTGAGGGATAAATCCTAAGATGTAACTCTAAAGAATTATTTTTCTGAAAAGGCAGCTTCAATTAAGTTAAAACCATACATGGACCATTTCACTTTGGAATCATACAGGATATTCAAATCATTCGGGACAAGTTAAGCAAAACCTTTGATGCTCTATTCTTGTTTTTCATCTAGAGTCATTTAGCAAATTTAGGAAATCATACTAGTACTATTAGGTCCCCACTTTGATTTGAACTTTCAAGAATTGTAGCCACGATGATTGTCACTATACTTGTCCTCTTAAGTCCATACACAGACTTTCAACACAGATTGGTGATGGTTTAAGGTTTGTTTATTTCAACAAGCATTTATGGATCCCACACTTATATGGTAATCAACATTCCTCAGGAGATTTTTGAGCGGTCTCAGGGCAGTATTCGAGAAGAAACTATTCATAGAACTTTCAAGAGAAGCCAAGCCTCAGGTCAGTGCCACCGCCCAACAGAGAGGCGGCAAACAACGATGAATTCTAGAATATATAGGTTATGCTTATCCTCAAGTTAGTGCCACCGCACAGTAGAGAGGCACATAACCTATCTTCTTGTTTGAGAAATTTCATTCTTTTTGCACAGATCTCACCAATAACATAGGTTATCAGTTTGATTGTATTTGCATTTTTTATGTGCTTTTGCTCATGCTTTGGTCTTACGCACACATTTGTGGCATTTATTTTGCTCGTCACCCTTATTGGAATCTTGTTGATTGTGTTAACCAGGGATAAGGTGTTACCCACAGCTAGTCAAACATTTTAGTTTAATCTTAAGATCACCAAAAAGGTCTAGTCATCTATTGTGTTGAATCTACCAACATATCATCTGTGGTCTAGCAACCTCTAGTTCTACTTTCTTCGTGTTACCTTAGTAGTAGCTAGTTTATCTATCATATTCCTTTTATTTACTTAGACTACACAGACTTATACTTGATCTTTGCATCATTATCAATTTAGATTTTAAAGTCCCAAATGATTTTCTCCTGTGTACTATCATATTCCAAATATTGAATCGGTATCACACATACGATCTTATTTTTATCAGCTACCTCTCTTCCTCCCTCCCTTTTTTTACTGTCTAAACCTATTCTCCCCCTAAAATTTTAAAACCGTAATGGATTAGCGTTTTAGGATTTTAATAGGCAAAACAATAAGACCAATTTTAATTAACCAACTTAAAATTAAGCAAATAAATTAAAAATTAAAAAAAATAAAAGAAAATTTACACTACACATCGGACTACACATGGTCATCTTCAGGAATGACCTCACTTTTCCTTTTAACGCCGTTGACCTCTAACAGATATAGAAAACATGGTTTTTCAAAGCCTTTGTATAGAGGGCAGCGCGTTAAAAATCTGTGTTTATTTTTACCACATCGATTAAGTTCTTTTCAAAGCAATCACGTGTAAAGTGATATTTAATTCCGATGTGTTTGGTCTTAGGATGTTGGACCGGGTTTTTAGTGACTGCAATTGCAGCAGAGTTATCAACAAAGATAGGAGTAAAGAGAAATTCAAACCGTAATCCCGCATTTGCTGTTGAATCCATAAAATTTTTGAATAGCAACTTGCAGCAGCAACGTATTCGGCTTCACAGGTTGACAATGCAACTGAGGTCTGCTTCTTACACTGCCAGGTTACTAATCTTCTCCCAAAGAATTGACACCCTGCTGATGTAGACTTGTAGTTCATCTTGCAGCTGCCGTAATCCGAGTCGCTATATGCTGTAAGCTCAAAGTCATCATCATGAGGATACAACAACCCAAGTGTGGGTGTGCCCTTCAGATAACGAAAAATCCTTTTGACCCCAATAAGATGGTTCACCTTAGGCTTTGCCTGATATCGTGAGCATAAACATGTAGCATACATGATATCAGGTCGTGAGGCAGTGAGATACATGAGATATCCAATCATCCCTCGGTACATAGTGGCATCAACCAGATCACCATTCTCGTCGGGTGCTACATCAATTGTGGCAAGTGGAGTGCCAGCTGCAGAAGCATTCTCCATGTCAAACCGATTGAGAATATCACCTACATACTTGGTCTGATGTAGGAAAATCCCATTTGGTGTTTGATCCACCTGTAATCCGAGAAAGAACTTCATCTCTCCCATTGCACTCATCTCAAACTCCGCCTTCATTACTTCTTCAAACTCTTTACATAATTCTTCGTTCTTTGAACTGAAAATTATGTCATAGACATAGATCTGTACCAGCAGTAAGTCTCCATCTTTTTCTTTGATAAACAATGTACAGTCAATGACTCCCCTGCGAAAACCGTGTTTCACAAGATGAGTCGAGAGTTTCTCATACCAGGCCCTTCGAGCTTGGTGAAGTCCGTATAGCGTCTTGTCAAGTTTGTAAACTCTATCCTGATGATATGGATTCTCAAATCCCTCGGGTTGACTCACGTACACTGTCTCTCTGATCTCACCATGAAGGAACACACTCTTCACATCTAGTTGATAAACTTTGATTTTCATATAAGATGCATAGGCAAGGAAGATGCGGATGGCTTCTATCCTTGCCACGGGTGCAAACACTTTATTGTAGTCGATACCCTCAACTTGTCAAAAACCTTGAACAACAAGCCGAACCTTGTTTCTGATGATCACTCCTTGATCATCTTTCTTGCATTTCAAGACCCATTTGGTGCCAATGACCTTAGCACCTTTAGGTCTATCCACTAGAGTCCATACACCCGACTTCTTAAATTGAAGAAGTTCTTCTTGCATGGCACTCACCCAAGCCTCATCATTCAGTGCTTCACTAACATACCTTGGCTCAAACTGAGACACAAAGCAACCCTATGCACCGTCGTGAAGGTATCCCTTTTCCATCATAGAGGCATAATCAGCTGAGTACAGCTAATTTCTGGTCTGAACCCCTAACCGCACATCTCCTATAACATTATCCAAAGGATGATAGACATTTAGACGTGAGCCAGGAGTGATTGGAACAACTACCTCAAAATCAAGATTGTGAACATTTGGTTCTGGAAATGAGGCCATAGGAGTCTGAGGTTCCGAAGGCTCAGAAGCATCACTATCAGATGCTTGTGGACTTGTGGTAGGCGGAACCTGTACATCCTGGTTGTTCTGATTATTGTTTATATTTTCTTCATCAGAGGAAGAGTCACTTACATCAAGTGCTCCCCCTGAGTTGATAGATGATTGACTTTGTGAACTGGATGGTGTTGAATCTTGAGACAGTGTGTTCAAGATATCATACATCATCTTGTTTGCCAACTCGTCTTCTGAAGCTGTGAGAGGTATGTTGAAGGACTTGAAGAATCCATCATAGTCAAAGAAGTAGGCAGGCCCTTTTCCAGCAGGTGGAGTGGTGTATCTCTGAACATCAACGTTACACCACACCTCTACTTGACCTGTTGAGTTATTGTAAACTCTCTTGTTCGGTATGTTGTATCCTAGAAAGATTCCTTCATCAACCTTCTCACTGAATTTTCCCTCTTGAGTTTTCTTCAGCAGGGTGCAGGGAGTGCCAAATGGCTCGAGATACTCTAAGTTAGGTTTACGTCGTTGTAGTAACTCGGGTAGCACGTTTTTCCATGGCGTTTAACTACCAGAACTCGATTAAGTGTATAACATGCATTTGCCACTGCTTCATTCCAGAATTGAATAGGCAGTTTGGAATCTGGCAGCATTGTCCATGCTGTCTCTATCAAGCTGCGATTCTTCTGTTCAGCAACCCCGTTCATCTGAGGAGTGTAGGCAGAGGTAAATTGATGCATAATTCCCTTTTCCTTGCTGTAGGCCTCCATCCACTGATTCTTGAACTTGGTTCCGTTGTCTGAGCGCACTTGTCGTACCTTCAGCTTCTATAGAGATTCCAGTGTAGGTACCAATTCTTTGAAGGATTAAAATGTTTCTGATTTGGATTTCAAAAACATTACCTAAGAGAATCTTGAGTAGTCATCAATAACTACATAGCATACAAGTCGCCTGCGATGCTTCTTGTACTGACTGGACCAAACAAGTCCATGTGAAGGAGCTCAAGAGGAAGTTCTATAGAATGTACTTTCTTTTCCTTATGAGCCTTCTTCGTCTGTTTGCCCTTCTTGCACGCAACACAGAAATCCGGGAGTTGGAAGTTTTTGACATTTACTCCTCTCACTAGATCATTCTGGATCAAGTGATTCATTTTCCTTGGATTATTGTGTCCCATTCTCCTATGCCAGGAGATGGAGTCCTTCTCAGTAGCTTTGGACAAGAAGCATTGAACTTCCCAATCAGTGTTGAGGCCTTTGAGAGATCCAAAACATAAAGATCTTTATATCTTGAAGCTACATTAGGACTTGGTCCTCCGGGATCACGTAGTCCTTCTTCAGAACATAGCACTTCTTGTTGTCAAAGATTACTTTGAAGCCTTTATCACATATTTAAGAGACAGAAAGTAAGTTATTTTGTAACTGTTGGACATAGTTTACCTTATCAAACTTAACTTTCTCATTTCTTACTTCCCCTTGGGCTGTGATGTACCCGCCTTTGTTTCCAGCAAATGAAACATGCACTCCTTTGATTTGTTTGACGTTTGATAAGAGAGCTCTGTTCCCTGTCATGTGCCTGGATGCTCCGCTATCCATAATCCACGTATTAGTTTCAGCACTGTAGCGAACACCCTGCACATGCAATGAAAACATTAGTTTATGTTAGGAACCCAAGCCTTCACTGGCTTGGGTTTCCCCGAGGGATCACACATCATAAATGTCACACCCTCAAAATCCACTTGCGGAGTTTTACCGCGAGGCGTGTGAACAAACCAGGATCACAGTCAATAGTTACTCAGAACGACTCTAAATGCCATAATTTAAACAAAATCAACCAAAATACAAACTTTAAACAATGCGGAAGCGTTTTTGAAAACAACCCAAGTCAATAAAGTATAACTATGGCAAAACAAGTGCCAACCCAAAAAGTAAACTATAATTGTTAAAATGTCAAATTGTCTTGAAGCATAGTGTCTTAAAATGCAATGAACCGTGCAGTGCTCCTATGGCAAGCAAGCTAAGGACCTGAGAAAAGCATACTAAAATGTCAACACATAGGTTGGTGAGTTCAAGAGTTTGAGTTCAATAAACATGTAAACAGTTGTGATATATATAAGCAGTGCATGGTAATAGATAGCTAGTCTATTATCAGTAAATATTAATACATAGTGATTTTGCAATTGAAGCTGACTGTGATAGTTGTTGCCTCCTGTCACGACTTACCATGTCGTGACAATGTTCAATAGGACAAATTGCACCCGGTTGACCTCGAGTCACACAGGTGGGCCTCGTCAGACCCAGTAGTACTACCCAAGTTTCCCCGCTATTAAATATTAACAATTCAAAAGTGTGAGGACTTTTCCCATGGTAAACAACACTATATTAATATTATACACAACTTAAATATTAAAAGCATTCGTAAAATACCAGTATGCTATCTCCCCCAAAAGAGATTAAGTAAAGAGTGGGGCATGAACTCACCTGATGTATGCAAAGAGTACTTAGGGTTTATTTGAGAAACGAGAGGATAGCCAACCTTCAAAGGTTACCTAGATCATGTGAGTACATAAGTACGTGTAAATGAAAGACATGTGAAACCCTAATCATACCAAAACCAAGGACTCAAGCTTCCAGAAAAATAGACATGTTTGACCTAGTTGACCCGTTTGACCCGTTGGTGACATTATGAGTTATAATTCAAATAAAGCCAATGAGCACATACAACATACATTATTAACATTCAAATAGTATCATACGTATGCTATATCAACCAGGTGTATCACTTAGATCATCATACAATCAAGTACTATACAAGTCATGCGAATCTAGAACATTAACATATCCATTAGTTATAATACAACTAACATGTCACCCAAGTTCAACCATTCATCACATGCCATGTGAAGCCACCCACGACTTCACATCCTAAACCCTGCCAATCCTACTAAGTAGGGGCCTCAGATCCACACGCATGTATAATGATCATAACCATATTCTTTAAGCATATGCATTGCATTCCAACATCACAACAATCAATTACCAGACCCAAGCATGATGTCCTACTACTACACAACATCCAAACCATACGTGATCACCAAATTCCAAATATCACTCATGATTATCCAAGCATGCCATACAACTAATTTAACACGTTCTATCACACTAGAATTTACCCTTGAACATACTAGCAGGCTCCTAACATCCCAGACATGGTCATAACATCATACTTCAACATTTACACAAATAAAGTTTCCCTTTTGGGAAAGAACATCCCAAAATCTATCAAACATCCAAAGCATACATGAATTCATCAATAATATACCAATTCAAGCTCATACTAACATCTAAGCATAATCAACCACATCCAAACATCATAATTCACCAAATCATATCCAAAAGTTACTATCTTTAGTAATGTATGAACTATAACATGTTTTCTTGAATTTCCAATGATCACAACAACAATCTAACATCTAATTATCACCATGAACACATCCATAACATCTAGTTCAACATTTCATGCAAATAAAGTTACTATTATTAGTAACCTATGAACATCAACCCTAAATCATCAATTTCTTGCAAGATTCATGATTCCTAACATTCATACAACTTACTAATCACCACACATTCATCAAACAACCATCAATCATGCATAATCACAACAATTTCGAATTAGGGTTTGCTTCATAACCAAAGTTCATGATCAATCCACTAAAAACATAGAATTCTTGCATAATCGACGTTAACTAACATGTATACAATCTAAATAACATGTTAACATCATCAATTGATTAAAACTCAACACCAAGAACCTCAAATTCGCAACTAGGGTTCGGCCATAACCAATTTCATGCAAACAAAACACCAACTAACCTCTAATTCGTGAAAAGTAACAAAATCGAGACTTCTAATGTGTTGAATGCCTTCAAATCGACCAAAATCCAATGCTTGATGCTTGATCCAAGTTGAAATCGCAAATGGAGAGGGTTTGGGAGGGAGGTCGCGGCCGATGGGGGGGGGGTTAGGGTTTGGGTTTTTGTTTTATTTAAGTTTAATTTACATATTTACCCTTTAAACCCTTGTGTTTTGGTATTTTATAAAAACTAGGCTTTAAACTCTTTTTAAAATGTCTTTAACTTAAAAATATAAAGATATGAACTAATAATATTTATTACATAATTTATCTTTGCAAAAACACAAGACATACGAACAAATAGGCACGTTTCCGCGTTACGCGATTAATTTCCACAATCAACAATCAAATCGCGTAAACACATAATTTTACACAATACTCACATAATAAATTTAATTATCATTAGTTTAACATTATTAATTATTATTAAGTCACCAACGTTAAACGACAACTAGTGTGTGCTCACGACACGTGTATGCAAGACTTAACGGAACTAACGGAGTTTGGTAACGTAAAATTACGGATGTCACATTATCCCCATGTTGAAAGAATTTTCGTCCCGAAAATTGTGTTACATGGTGAAAGTGTTCTATCACTGGTCTACTGCATTGGCACACAGAAATCGAAATCGAGTGAGTTTTGGATGAGTTGTCACAATAAACTCAACCCATTGACCATTCGAGGTTGAGGGAAGCCCATATTTCTGTTTGTTCTCATTTTCAGACACTGAGGGATATTTTTCTTTCCATAGGCCAGCTTTGTGTAGGGCCTGTTTGTAATAAACAGACGACTGGCTGATGGGTTGAACTTTGGGTTCACTATCTCTTTTAGGAGGCATCACTGAGTTCCTCTTAAAAGATCTAGTTTTAGATGTTGATACAGTAAGTTCAACTTTTCTCCTCGGTGTCTGATAATAAGGACAATGAGACGCTATGTGACCGTACTCTCCACAATTATAGCAGGATCTGCTTTCAACTTTTCGGTTTATATGTTTTGGTGGAGATGTAGATGTCACACGATCGACCTTATTATGTTTAGATTGGGAAACTTCTTTGGTAGATGTATGATTGAGTTTTACAAACTTAATTGTTTTACCTGGTTTTACATCTTTTATTTCTTGTTTACCTGGACTTTGACATGATACTCGTGATTGATTAGGTTTAAAAGCCTATGTGGGTTTTGATTTGACTTTGTTTGAACCTGACTTTAAATTAACCTTTTCAAACTCTATTTCCAGGTTAACACAAGGCATCTTTCCTTTTGCCTTTGAAGTGGCCTCCTTTTGTTTAGTGTTAGATTCATTGGATTTACTTACGGAATCTAGGTCAGTAATAAGAGGAGTGGACACCACATGATCCTTGATGGGGTTATTGTTAATCGGTTTACTTTTGGTGTTCATCAAGGTCTCAGGTGGTGGTGGAACCACTTTGTATCCCAATCCCTCCCTATTGTTTCTCTTTCTCACTAAGTGTTGGCCAATGTGAGATGAGCTTGTCCACTGTGCAGTTTTTGTTTTAAGAAGTTGACTTCTAAATCTAAAACTACTTTCTGCTTCTTAGAGTCCTCTAGGAAGTTCAGATAGTACTTAATGTCATTTGCTTGGTTAAAGGCAACTATCTCTGTTTCCCTAAGCTGTTTATTCAATAGGTCTATCTTTTTCTTGTAACTGTGCTCGTTTTGTTTTAATACTCTATTGGCCTCAGTGCACAGTTCCAGATCCTTTACTAAGCTATCATTATGATCTAATAACCTAGTAAATTTCAAATCTATACTTTCTCTAAATTTATTGCAATCTAAACAAGCATGATTATTAAACACCTGGTCAGTAGTACTTACCTGAGATGTTGAATATGAATCAGCCATGAGCGTAGAATCTTTTGTCCTGGTTCTGGTGATTCTGATGTTGATGCAGATTTTTCTTCTTCAGGCAAGTGATTGACCACATGTGCAGTGTCTTCAGAATTTGACATTGCGAGCTCTACTGCTATATCTCCCTCACTGGCAGAATCGTCATCAGTGTCCTCCACACTAACTATGTTGGACTCTCCCGGTGAGACGAACCGAAAGCTCCAGTCCTGTCCTTCATTATCATTAGCGGTCAAGGCTTTGGGGTCCTTCCTTGATGAAGTAGAACTGCTAGATGTGGCCTTGTCCTGACGATTAAAGGACGAGAAGGGATTGCCATTACCGGTCTTCTTTGGCTTCACACACTCTCGCTTGAAGTGCCCCTTCTCACCGCAATTGAAACAAGTTACCTTTGACTTGTCGAAGCCAAAGGTCGTGTCCTTGGTTGCAACCAAGTTCTGTCCGGTCTTTTTGACAAACTTTCTAGCTCGTCGGACAACACTTGCCAAAGCCCACATTATGTCCATTCGTTCCAACTCCATCTCGTCCACCTGTTCATAATCCTCATCTGCCAGGTGACAATTTCCTATCTTTCCAGCAACTAGTCCATCATAGGAGTGGACTACAGCAGCTAAGAGGTCCATGTGTTCTTTGGCCACCTCAACAGTCACGTTACCGAAGTTATCGGTTTTCAATTTTGCTGCATTAGCTTCAGGTATAATATACTGGGTTCCAAACGACCCTGACGTTTCAGACCCTGAAGTAGAAGTTTGTGCTGGAACTGTTGAGCTTGAGACGAAGGCAGTCTGCAGTGGTGCTCCAGATGTCTTGGCCTGAGGAGTCGCATTGTAGAGTGCAGGATGCTGGTCATAGTTGGCCTTTTGAGCTCTGTACTTCATCCTAAGCTCCTCTTCTCTCAGTTTCAGAATGAAGTCATTTATATATAACTTGGAGAGCATCCCATTCTGTCTGAGATTTGAAACGAAAGAAGCTCATTTCTCCGGTAATTTATCAGCAAAGTTGGATACCTTATCCTCCATCGATCTAGTTACTCCATGAGTGTGCATCTCACTCATCAAGTGGTAGAATCTGTCGATCACGTCATCGAGACCTTCCTTTCCCATTGAAGAGAAGTTGTCAAACTCCTTCTTCAAAGCTTTGGCCTTAATGGCCTTAAGTGAGGCATTTCCGTCATACCT